>JASAMX010013206.1:0-43734 GCA_030248175.1 Microlaimidae sp. YZB2_3
GTATACCTCTTCGACTTTCAGGTACGTATTGCTAGGCTAGTGGAGGGCGCAGGGTGTATAATATATCTCTCAAATTCTTATTGTATGTAAACGTTTCAGTGCTGGCTAAGACCTTTAAATTTTCACGAAACAAGGGACTTTCGGAAGTTTTGTTTTGAAAAAAAAATTTTTTTGTGGAGCCCGCCGGCCGCCACCTCATTCCTATTGCCTAAAATCGCTCAAAAAACAAAGCGATATGCTTTGAAAATTGGTCTCGCGCTCGCCTGAGGGTGTGGTGCTCGGCTCAACAAGCAAAAGCATTAGCTCTGTCCGTCTAGACGATCGGAGAACAGCTTGGTAGACAGTTACAACTGTCATATCGACTTCTCACAATTCTTGGGACGCTAAATAGAACACGTGCTCGTTACTACGGTAAAATGAGCTACTGCCATCATTAAATAAACGCGACTGTGACTTATTCTGTAGTCCATACGATCCTGTTCTAAATTTAAAATAAGTCACAACCACAGATATTTTATACAAACTGTGGCTCATTTTGCCGTAGTAACGACGCCTCGTTATTTTTTTTTTACACTAAACAACGCTTTTTGTTCTCAGCTTATTTTCCCTAAAAAAAGTAGTCTTTACTGACCAAGTTTTTAAACTCTCTCACCATTTCAGCAATTTACCTTTCACATGAATAAGTGCATAGCTCTTAAATAAGTCAACTTTTTAGGATAAGTGGGCGGTTTTTTACAAATTTTAAGAAGGATGTTTTTTTTTTGTTTTTATAGCAAATATTTGGGATTAGAATTAAAATAGTAAGATGTGTCATTGTTTTTACATTGAATTAAGCTTCCAAACATGAAAATAAAAGCCTCCGATGCCATGTACATGTTATATTTTACTGTACCTGCCGAAAAATCGTAATTTTGAAAATTCAAAATAAATTTAATCTAAAGAAGTTGGTTTCATTATTTTAAAACCTTTGTTCAAGTAGTCCAAACTTTTTAACATCAAAACTATATTAAACAACAAATTAAATGCCGGTTGGTTATACATTTCTGTTCTGTTTTCAGTTTAACTTTAGCTTTCGTTCTGTAGATTCTCTATTTTAAACGAAAGAAATAACGCATCAGTAAAAAGATTTTGTCTGTATTATTAAATTAGTATATTTATAACAGAACACGAAGATTCTGTGATATGTTAAAAGAATTTGGACACACAATCCCCAGTATCACGGCTAAAAAATTTTACTTCGTTTTTGTTTTTAAATATAGCCATTTCCTAGTTTTACAATGTTTTCACCAAGCAAGTATTAAAATCTGCTTTTGAAACATTTAACCGCCGGGTCATAAAACTAAATGCGACTTGTGTGGCTTTGCAACCTTTCCAGAAACGCTCAAAAGACGCGTTTTAAAGCGGTAAGCACGTTTAAAATATCCAAGCTTGTCAGCATAGTGTATGTAGTAAAGCGTTTAAATCACTTTACACTTTTACAACCCGGCAACAGGTAGTTACGGGAAATTGCCGAGTAACATTTAACTTTCTCCCGCTGCGCTTACTGCTGAAAGAACGCGCGTAGAAGCTGTTATAGCATATAAACCTGAAGCGTCTAAAATTAAACTTTCGAGCTTTCGGAGCACGAAAAGTCAAAAAATAATGATCAATATTTTTTCACTGAAAAAAAAAACATATAACAGAGAATACAATGCAAAAGATCTTATTAAAATAAAACTATATATAGGATGACGTTCCGAACTCCGGAGCACTGTAGGTACTTTTATATTTTCTATTTCCATACACTTAATTTTTTTATTTAAAAAAGTAAAGCCATAGATTATTTTGTAAAAATTATTTTAAAGCTTATTAAAAACGATAAAAATAAACCTAAAAAATAGGTTACGTTAAAGTTAGATTAAAAAAAGCAGAAATTAAAACTCTAAAAGCAATTTGATCACATTCTCTTTGTTTCCAGCGTTCCTGTTATGCATATTGTTTTATAATTTTGAAGAAAAGTACATAAAAAACCTGGTAAATTAAGGTAAAAAAGTTTGAAAGTGATTATATAAGTCATTTTAAATACTTTTTTTATTTTTAAATTAGGTGTAGTTTCTCTTTTTACTCCTACGGAGCGAAAAAGGGAAAAGAATTTCAGGCCAATCAACTCTTCTATAAAATTTAAGTTACTGTTTTAACCCTTACGTCCTCTTGTGATACGACTTTGGTGTCCTTATCAATGATAATATAAGCAGCTAGCATTAGAATTAGACCTTTCTGTTAGCAAGATATCAATTAACATTAGTAAACTATACACGTAATTTTTGTTTGAGTTATAGGTAAAATTTATTTCGAGGTAAAATAAAATTAATAAAGTTTTAATTTTCTTTAAAGTATTCGTTTAAAAAAAACAAAAAAAAAATTAATAAAAGTAGTCAAATATTGCTACGTTAACGAAAAAATGGAGGGATTAAATATAAAAAGAATTTTCTTTATTATATACTGAAAAATCTTTTTTTGTGTATATAATTTATTTTAGTCTCCTGTGTGTCCACTCCAAAATATTCAGCAAATAGGTTCTTAATTAACAACTGACCTAGGCCTAAAGTACAACTGTGCAACAGGCCAATTCTAGGTTGATATATCTATTTCCTGGGGCGGGCGAGGCTCAGAAGCAATCCCCGCTCCTGTCTAGCTTTTCCTGGCCGTCTAGCTTTTCGCCGGCCGGCCGGGACGGCTGCACCCGAAAGCGCGAGGCCCGGCTTGCTCGGTTTAAAGTGTGTGTGTGTGTGTGTAAACCCTGTTTCGCCTCTCTTCCCACATTGCGCATTAAGTGGGCGAGCATAGCCGACAGCGGGGTATTTTTGCAGAAGTTCTCCATCTGGCTTCGGGGAACCCGCACCGCCCCGCTTCACAGCGGAGATGAACCCCCGAAACGACCGCCCATTTTAGGATTTTTTAACCGATTATTAGTTCACTCGCATGCTCAGAAATTTATACAAAGCTGTCGTCCCGCTTTTAGTATCCTTATTTATTATATAGAATGTAACATAATAAAAGAGAATCATAAAATTGTGTAGGCTTTGCGTACAGTCAGTACTAAGTAAGCAAGGAAAGTAGTACCGCTGCTTCCTTATTAATATCAAAATTCAAGTCGTCTATTGTTTAAAGATTTTTGTCGCTAAAAAAATTTTGTGTGTAACTGAGAGCTATGTGTTCCGGAACGGACGTGCAACCGCCACCAGTGATTAAAAGGGTTGATGATCATAAACACAGTTGGAGAGACGAAAAACATTTAATTTGTTTTTGTATCTAATGATTTAACTGTACATTAAAACATTCTACATCAACAACAGTGCTGATATAGGGTGGTAGGCGGTAATATGGAATATCCATCGCCGGCCCGCTTCAGCTTTAAAAAAAAAAAAAATCAAATCAGAATTCATTTTTCTCCAATGCACTTTTCTTCTGCTTTTCTGCGAATTTTTTGTGCCCATGTCTGTTAAGGGTACACGGTACACCGGTACAAAATACTCAGCCCAGTGTTAATCATTTCTTATTTTAAAATTAGATAATGAAAAAAGAAGAACTTATGCTGTTTTCACCTTATTTTGCATACTTAAAGTTTTTAACATGTAACAGTTTTTCAGTGAATAATAGTTTGTTTTCTTTTTTGTTCTTGTTGGAGTAATAGTTTTAGTTTGTACGGGGTCTTTAGAGCCACAAGCAGGGAACTTGGAGCCATGAGAAATTTTTGGGAACTTGGAGCCACGAGCAATGGGAACTTGGAGCCTTTAAGAAAAAATTGGTTTGGGGTTGGATTTAGGTTTTGCTTAGGCTTAGGTAAACGTTTTAGCGATTTTTATTTTCGGCTCCATGTTCCCTATTTTCGGCTCCAAGTTCCAGCTCCAAGTTCCCAAGGCTCCATCGACCCTAAATCGTTTTAGTTTGGATCCAAAGAAATTAGCTTGAAATTAAGGATAAAGTTATCTTCCTGTTTTTAATTCTGACTTCAGCAGAGTCGTTAAAGCGAACAGTATGCTGTATCATTATTTGAAACCCTGTAAAAAATTTCCTTTCTCCCACTGTTGGGGTAAGGCGGGGCCTTGCTTACAGAATGCTTCAGAGAATTGGGTTAATCATCACCCTCTCTGAATTCTGACGTTAGCAGGCTTGGGGGAGGGAACAGTCTCTTTCTTTCGCTCAGCTGTTCGCTCTATACCGCCCTCAACCTTAACTAAACTCAATTCAGCGCGAGAATTCAGAACTCGGCTAAGAAAAGCGTCTGGCCTAAATTCTGTCGAATTTCCCAACGGCCGGCCGTTCAGGTCCCAACTATATCGTTCATAAATTACGATTTAGCGTTATCACTTTTTTTTCCTTTTACACAGCTGAGCTTGAGGTAGAAGTTTATCGTTACTAATATGTTTGATTACACCAAATGAAATCAAGAAGTTTTCAATGTTAACTGTGACTGTAGTTAGAGATATCAACAGATTTTTGGAAACACTAGCATAAAACAATGTATTTTTTAGATAGAGTTTACTCATTTATTGGTTCCTCAAATTGTATTTTTTTTTTCTGATCAAAGTAACTGTCTAGTGTTAATGTTAGCTTTTTTATTTTAAAATAATAATTTTAATCAAACACCGCGTAATGATTCCTCATTTTTCACAATTCTTCGTTTTTTTATACCGATTTTAGTTAAATTTCTGGACGTTTTACTCCTATTATTTATTTTTTTTTTATTGCAAAATTCAGAAAAATTTAAAAAGCACAATTTAAAGTACAATTAGTGGATAAGGTGGATTAAATATAATTAAATTAATAGATAGTGGATTCTTAAACATAAGGATTTAATAAAAAATATAATATTCATATCATATCTCTTGTTTAATGTTATCAAAATCATTACACAATTTTTTTTACTATTAGCTTCTTTTTTACAATTTTCTTCTCCTTTTTTTAAATCAAATGACTTATCTTTCCATCTTAAACGAAAATACTAGATTGATCCATCGAATATCCTAACATTCTTAATTACAATGTAATTGTAATCAAACCAATCTGTTTAAGACAGCCTCAACAGCGATTCGCTTTTAAACGTCATTGTTGAACGAGGGGGTCGTCAAAATCAACTTGCCAAACAACAACCGGTTCCCCACATCAGCCAGCACACAAAACGAGTGGATAAAACCACGCCAAACGTGTGCTGGGACCCAATGTACTGCCGGCTGGCTGGGAATGGGCGGGTTGGCTGGCGCGGGAAGAAGCAGAAGCCACCACCCCGCTTGGCCGTGTGTGCGTCCGCCCCACCGCCTCTGGATCGACGCTACGCGCGGCGCCCCGCTTGGCTTGCGGAAAACCTAGGAAACCGTTGTTGAAGAAAAACTTCAATGCATAGGAGCTGCCGAGCTTTCACCAGGCATCTTCTGCTCATTATTGGGGATGGAGCCCCAGCGAACAGAAGCCCACAGCAGTGGGGAAAATAGCGCCAAATAGATGAGCCTGTTTTTCAGGGAGTTCAAAGTCAGTGATGAGGGTGCAACGGAGTGAGAATTCAGGAGTGCTGGCCCATCATATTTCCTTCTTTATGACTTTTAGTAATAAGGAATCAAACAACAATAATAATGGCTTTGAAACCATTTACCAATGATAGATTTTTCAAAAAAATTACAAAAGAATCTACTTAATAATTTAAATCAAATTTATATTTAGTTTTAAACAATTTTTGTTTTTTTGTGGCCAAAAAATTATTTTTATGATGATAGTACTAGGTAAAATTTGTTTAGGTATTGTACTGAAGTATAAAGTGTAAACACCAAAGAAAAATATGTTTTTAATTGGATTTAAATGTAACTTTTTCATATTATAATAGACATTTTGTCACCAACTCTTTGCTTTCAAGTTTAAACGACGTAAACACTAAAAAGAAAAAGTCTGACACTGTTAAAATCCTATATTTTATTTTTAAATTAGTCATATGTAGTTTTACTTCTGTCTCTTACCAAAATATTGCGGGTATGGTAACAATTTTTTACCCTGAATTAAAGTGATATCAGTACTTTGTTTCTGAATCAAGAGTTCAAAACTGCTCAGAAACCAATCGTTACCCACTGTGGTGGCTACAAAAATTTCAATGTAAAATTTTTTTTCTTTCTCTTTGCTAATTTTGTTTTGTGGCGTTTGTGCATGCGTGTTAGCTTATTAAGCAAACAAGTTTAACACTCTGAAAGGGCGGCACTCCTTGGGAGGGAGGGGGGCTGTTGCAGGGGCGCGGCCCCTCCACGGTCTCACCGCTCCCTCAGCTGGTGCCACAGCGGCTTGAATATGCTTTACACTCCCGGTTGGCTATTTATAAACAGGGGGCTGAAATCACTATGGCCAACCCCAGAAGTTCAGTCGGTTAGCTCCCCGCTTTTCTAGTCAGTCCCTTTTCTTTCAGTGTGCGCTACGGACCCGCTCCCAACTCGCGGTTTTGTGTAGTCGCTTCACTCTGCGTTATTTAAAAAACGGTTTTTCATTCACTCGCTTTGGAGTTTATTCTGACTCGTTTACAATTGTTTCACAATTATTTTATAACTTGCTCAATTATTTAATGTTTCCTAAAATTGTTGATTTTATACTATTCTTTTCATTTTAACTTTATTTTCTGATTTAAAAATATTTTTAATGTAGTTTTAAAATTTAATCATTAAAGTAATCAACTTTTAAAAATAATTTATAGTTGAAATATATCTAACTGATCTTGTAAAATCATAAAGGGGACATGGGAAGACCAATTAAAATTGTGCTGTTATGACGTTTTAAAAAAAAACGAATTAGAATAAATTTTTTTTCCATTTTCGCCTTTTCGCAAGCTACACAAAATTAATCAACTATAGCCCTGAAAAAATTAGCATTTTTGTTCCAAATTTAGGAATATGATACATAATTGTTGAAATAAGGTTTTTAATCTTTATTATTAAACCACCAATTTCGCTCAAAATTTTAAATGGTTTTTTATTTGGTCAATTCAATACCGCGAATCAGTAGGTTAGCTAGGTTTGATTTGCCTAGAACTTCATAAAGCCTATTTCTAAGATATTTTTAGTTCTAATAAATAATTATGAGTTTTTTAAAAAAAACCGTTGAATGTAACACCTAATATTGCTATTCAAATTTTAACAGAATTAAAACCTAAATACAAGTCTTCTTTTTATTATTTTATATACCACCTTCTTCAAAAAAACCATTGAAAGAGTTAAATGTTATGCGTTTTATCAATTTAATTATTAAATCTAATTAATTTATTTTGTTTTAGTCAAGTTTGTTTAAGCAGATAGCACTTATAAAATATCTAAATACCATAAAATTAAAAAAAACCAAATATATAAGCTCTAGTGTGATGGGTTCTATTTTACTTTAATGGACGTTAGAAAGAAAAAACCCTGACATGTCACGAGTTTTTCAGCAAATCTGCGCGCCAAATACTATTCTGCGACCCGCGCGTTTATTTGATGCAATATGCATTTCGTCTGAAACCACTGAATGGGTGGATGGATATATTGTAGTGTGGAGGAGTGAGTGAAAATCAGGTTTATTGCTGTTTCAGCTCTTATCGTCCTTTTTGTGTCCAACATTTCCAAATCCCTGGAGGAGGGTGTTTGGTTATTTTAGAACAAAGCAGCAACTACTTGGTAATATATCGTTAAATTTTAATATATATTCTTCATATTTCTTTAGTAGATTAGTCATTTGATTTTTGTTGCTGTACAACGCATCTGTCTTGGTAGACATGTATCTCTTTAATAATAAAAGAAAAGTTTTTCAATAAACACACGTTATGTGAATCATGTGTAATTTTTTGAAAACAGTTTTTGATTGCACGCGAGATAAAATCCTTTACAAACGTAAAACTGGCCGGCTTACATAATTTGTTTTGAAATGTAATGGAAAGATTTTACAACTGAAATAAATCCTTATGTAACTGTATCAAGACAAGGTAATAATAATAATTTTTCGTCCTCTATTTCTTTTACAACCGATATTGATCGTAAATCCATCCAACCGCGTTCCTTTGGCGATAAACGCCACCTGATCAAACCCAGATGGGCTATCCTGCCCACATTTGCACCTCTGCTTGATACTCTTACGGCATATACTGGCCAAATGGCATTGTTTTTTTGCCCTGGAGGGCCGAAGTTTCTCCAGCGCCTCCAAATAAGACTCAATTCATCCTAATAATATTTTGTGGATTCTGTGAGGAAAAGAAGGACGGTGCTGTCTGTCATTTTGAGCGCTGGCTTGTTTTCGCCGGACGAAGCCAGGGAAGCAAACAACAGCCGTCTCAGCCGGCGTTTAAAGTACGGCTGCAACCTCAACTTTCCCAGTTTCACATTTCCCACTTATTTCGCCAATCCTGCCAGAAAGCTTAACGTGGCCGGTAAGTAAATACTCCAAGATTCTATACTCCACGGCTTCATTTCATGCATATTTAGCCACCGGTTTGACCTTTTTGCGCTGTTTGTCCCCATGTGAAGTATTTAATGGACATTGTTTGCAGCTATCTCGGTAAACTTTTTGATTGAAGTTGAATAATGTTTTGAATATTGCATGCAAAGCTTATATATGTATTGTTTTTTTTGCTTTTATACGTTTTAATTTTTAAAATGCTTTTATCTGTCATGCTGTTTTAAAACGTTTGATATTTTAAAATTTTAGATATTTTTAGAAGAAAGCGAACGGTTTTTGACATTTGAAACGTTTAAATACAGCTTCACACATTGGATAACAGTTTACTTCGTTTTACTGAATGCTGCAGCACTCGTATATGGCGGCATGCTTCTTCCTCATTCCCATACAGATTAAAAGCTATGGAATGTAAAGAAGTATGTAGCTAGGCGAGATTATCTACCTATTCAATGTAACTCAAGGATTAGAAATACTGCAACATAATTTTTTGACTTCCCTCAACTCCACTGTAATATGTCAATAAAATATTGGTAAGTAAATATTGTTTTAATAAAAGACTAAAAATTATTATTTATTACCTTGTCTTGATACCAGTTACATAAGGATTTATTTCAGTTGTAAAAAATCTTTCTCCATTACATTTTCAAAAAACTTAAATTATGTAAGGCCGGCCAGTTTTTAAACTGTTTGTTTTTTAAAGGTATTTTATCTCGCTAAAATTGTTTTTTTTCAAAAAATTACTATATATTCACATAACCGTTGCCTGTTTTATTGAAAAAACTTTTTCTACTTTTATTAAAGAGGATACGGGGATGGTCTACCAAGACGGATGGCCATTAAATTTTACACAAAAAAACAAAAATTTTAAATAATTTTAATCTTTTAACTAAAAAAAAATAAAATAAAAAAATAAATTATATTAAAATTTAACAATATATTTACCTTTTTTTTTTTTTTTTCTGGCAGGATTGGCGAAATAAGTGAGGAAATGTGAAACTGGGAAAGTTGAGGTTGCAGCTGTACTTAAAAGCACCGGCAAACACGGCTCTTGTTGCCTATGGTTTTGTCGGCCAAAAAAAGACAATGAGCTGAAAAGTAATAACACCCATTATCTTTTGCTCACGGATCCACAATATATTATTAGGATGAATTGAGTCTTATTTGGAGGCGCTGGAGAAACTAGGGCCTCCAGCAAAGAAACAATGCCATTTGGCCAGTATATGCCATCAGAGTATCAAGCAGAGGTGCAAATGTGGGCAGGATAGCCCATACTGGGTTTTGATCAGGTAACGTTTATCGCCAAAGGAACGCGGTTGGATTAATTTACGATCAATATCAGTTGTAAAAGAAATAAGGACGAAAAATTATTATTAGTACCTTGTATAGATACAGTTACATAAGGATTTATTTCAGTTGTAAAAATCTTCCATTACATTTCAAAACGAATTGTGTAAGCCGGCCAGTTTTACGCTTGTAAAGGAATTTATCTCGTGTGAAATCAAAAACTGTTTCAAAAGTACACATGATTCACATAACATATGTATATTGAAAAACTTTTCTCTTATTATTAAAGAGATACATGTCTACCAAGACAAATGCGTTGTACAGCAACAAAAAAAAAATAACTAATCTACTAAAGAAATATAAAGAATATATATTAAAATTTAACGATATATTACCAAATAGTTGCTGCTTTGTTCTAAAATAACCAAACACCCTCCTCCAGGGATTTGGAAATGTTGGACACAAAAAGGACGATAAGAGCTGAAACAGCAATAAACCTGATTTTCACTCACTCCTCCACACTACAATATATCCATCCACCCATTCAGTGGTTTCAGACGAAATGCATATTGCATCAAATAAACGCGCGGATCGCAGAATAGTATTTGGCACGCAATTTTGCTGAAAAACTCGTGACATGTCAGGGTTTTTTCTTTATAACGTCCATTAAAATAAAATCAAACCATCACACTAGAGCTTATATATTTGTTTTTTTTTTTAAATTTATGAAGTATTTAGATATTTTATAAGTGCTATCTGCTTAAACAAACTTGGTTAAAACAAAATAAATTAATTAGATTTAATAATTAAATTGATAAAAAGCCTAACAGTTAACTCTTTCAATCGTTTTTTGAAGAAGGTGGTATATAAAATAATGAAAAAGAAGACTTGTATTTAAGTTTTAATTATAGTTAAAATTTGAATAGCAATATTAAGTGTTACATTCAACGTTTTTTTTTAAAAACTCATAATTATTTATTAGAACTAAAAATATCTTACAAATAGGCCTTATGAACATTTAAGCAAATCAAACCTAGCTAACCTACTGATTCGCGGTATTGAATTGACCAAATAAAAAACCATTTAAAATTTTGAGCGAAATTGGTCGTTTAATAGTAAGGATTAAAAACCTTATTTCAACAATTATGTATCATATTCCTAAATTTGGAACAAAAATGCTAATTTTTTTCAGGGCTATAGTTGATTAATTTTGTGTAGCTTGCGAAAAGGCGAAAATGGAAAAAAATTTATTCTAATTCGTTTTTTTTTAAAACGTCATAACAGCACAATTTTAATTGGTCTTCCCATGTCCCCTTATGATTTTACAGAGATCAGTTGAGATATAATTCAACTATAAATTATTTTTAAAAGTTGATTACTTTAATGATTAAAATTTAAAACTACATTAAAAATATTTTTAAATCAGAAAATAAAGTTACAAATGAAAAGAATAGTATAAAATCAACAATTTTAGGAAACATTAAATAATTGAGCAAGTTATAAAATAATTGTGAAACAATTGTAAACGAGTCAGAATAAACTCCAAAGCGAGTGAATGAAAAACCGTTTTTTAAATAACGCAGAGTGAAGCGACTACACAAAACCGCGAGTTGAGAGCGGGTCCATCGCGCACACTGAAAGAGAAAAGGAACTAGCTGGAGAAGCGAGGAGCTAACCGACTGAACTTCTGGGGTTGGCCATAGTGATTTCAGCCCCCTGTTTATTAAATAGCCAACCAGAAGTGTAAAGCATATTCAAGCCGCTGTGCCGCCAGCTGAGGGAGCGGTAAAACCAGTGGAGGGGACGCGCCCTGACAGTTCCCCCTCCCTCCCCAGAGGTAGCCGCCTTCAGAGTGTTAAACTTATTTCTGTCTAATAAGCTAACACGCATGCACAAACGCCACAAAAAAAAATTAGCAAAGAGAAAGAAAAAAAATTTTACATTGAAATTTTTGTAGCCAGCCACAGTGGGTAACGATTGGTTTATAAGCAGCAGTTTTAAACTCTTGATTCAGGAAACAAAAGTACTAATATCACTTTAATTCGGGGTAAAAAAGTGTTACAGTACCGCAATATTTTGGTAAGAGAACAGAAGTAAAACTACATATGACTAATTTAAAAATAAAATATGGGGATTTTAACAGTGTGCAGACTTTTTCTTTTTAGTGTTTACGTCGTTTAAACTTGAAAGCAAAGAGTTGGTGACAAAATACTATAATATGAAAAAGTTACATTTAAATCCAATTAGAAAACATATTTTTTCTTTGGTGTTTACACTTTATACTTCAGTACAATACCTAAACAAATTTTACTTAGTACTATCATCATAAATAATTTTTTTTTCGCCACAAAAAAACAAAAATATTTAAAACAAAATATAAATTTGATTTAAATTATTTTAATTATCTTTTGTAATTTTTTTGAAAAATCTATCATTGGTAAATGGTTTCAAAGCCATTATTATTGTTGTTTGATTCCTTATTACTAAAAGTCGTAAAGAAGGAAATATGTTGGGCTAGGACTCCTGAATTCTCACTCCGTTGCACCCTCATCACTGACTTTGAACTCTCTGAAAAACAGGCTCATCTATTTGGCGCTATTTTCCCCACTGCTGTGGGCTTCTGTTCGCTGGGGCTCCATCCCCAATAATGAGCAGAGGATGCCTGGTGAAAACTCGGCAGCTCCTATGCATTGAAGTTTTTCTTCAATAACGGTTTCTTAGGTTTTCCGCAAGCCAAGCGGGGCGCCGCGCGTAGCGTCGATCCAGAGGCGGTGGGGCGGACGCACACACGGCCAAGCGGGGTGGTGGCTTCTGCTTCTTCCCGCGCCAGCCAACCCGCTCATTCCCAGCCAGCCGGCGGTACATTGGGTCCCAGCACACGTTTGGCGTGGTTTTACCCACTCGTTTTGTGTGCTGGCTGATGTGGGGAACCGGTTGTTGTTTGGCAAGTTGATTTTGGCGACCCCCTCGTTCAACAATGACGTTTAAAAGCGAATCGCTGTTGAGGCTGTCTTAAACAGATCGCTTTGATTACAATTACATTGTAATTAAGGATGTTAGGATATTCTATGGATCAATCTAGTATTTTCGTTTAAGACGGAAAGATAAGTCATTTGATTTAAAAAAAGGAGAAGAAAATTGTAAAAAAAGAAGCTAATAGTAAAAAAAAAATTGTGTAATGATTTTGAAAACATAATACAAGAGATATGATATAAATATTATATTTTTTATTAAACCCTTATGTTTAAGAATCCACTATCTATTAATTTAATTATATTTAATCCACCTTATCTACTAATTGTACTTTAAATTGTGCTTTTTAAATTGCTTTAAATTTTTCTGAATTTTGCAATAATAAAAAAATAAATAATAGGAGTAAAACTTCCAGAAATTTAACTAAAATCGGTATAAAAAAAACGAAGAATTGTAAAAAATGAGGAATCATTACGCTGTGTTTGGTTAAAATTATTATTTTAAAATAAAAAAGCTAACATTAACACTAGACAGTTACTTTGATGAGAAAAAAAAACAATTTAAGAAACCAATAAATCAGTAAACTCTATCTAAAAAATACATTGTTTTATGCTAGTGTTTCCAAAAATCTGTTGATATCTCTAACTACAGTCACAGTTAACATTGAAAACCTTCTTGATTTCATTTGGTGTAATCAAACATATTAGTAACGGTAAACTTCTACCTCAAGCTCAGCTGTGTAAAAGGAAAAAAAAGTGATAACGCTAAATTGTAATTTATGAACGATATAGTTGGGACCTGAACGGCCGGCCGTTGGGAAATTCGACAGAATTTAGGCCAGACGCTTTTCTTAGCCGAGTTCTGAATTCTCGCGCTGAATTGAGTTTAGTTAAGGTTGAGGGCGGTATAGAGCGAACAGCTGAGCGAAAGAAAGAGACTGTTCCCTCCCCCAAGCCTGCTAACGTCAGAATTCAGAGAGGGTGATGATTAACCCAATTCTCTGAAGCATTCTGTAAGCAAGGCCCCGCCTTACCCCAACAGTGGGAGAAAGGAAATTTTTTACAGGGTTTCAAATAATGATACAGCATACTGTTCGCTTTAACGACTCTGCTGAAGTCAGAATTAAAAACAGGAAGATAACTTTATCCTTAATTTCAAGCTAATTTTTTTGGTTCCAAACTAAAACGATTTAGGGTCGATGGAGCCTTGGGAACTTGGAGCTGGAACTTGGAGCCGAAAATAGGGAACATGGAGCCGAAAATAAAAATCGCTAAAACGTTTACCTAAGCCTAAGCAAAACCTAAATCCAACCCCAAACCAATTTTTTCTTAAAAGCTCCAAGTTCCCATTGCTCGTGGCTCCAAGTTCCCAAAAATTTCTCATGGCTCCAAGTTCCCTGCTTGTGGCTCTAAAGACCCCGTACCAACTAAAACTATTACTCCAACAAGAACAAAAAAGAAAACAAACTATTATTCACTGAAAAACTGTTGCATGTTAAAAACTTTAAGTATGCAAAATAAGGTGAAAACAGCATAAGTTCTTCTTTTTTCATTATCTAATTTTAAAATAAGAAATGATTAACTCTGGGATGAGTATTTTGTACCGGTGTACCGTGTATCCTTAACAGACATGGGCACAAAAAATTCGCAGAAAAGCAGAAGAAAAGTGCATTGGAGAAAAATGAATTCTGATTTGATTTTTTTTTTTAAAAGCTGAAGCGGGCCGGCGATGGATATTCCATATTACCGCCTACCACCCTATATCAGCACTGTTGTTGATGTAGAATGTTTTAATGTACAGTTAAATCATTAGATACAAAAACAAATTAAATGTTTTTCGTCTCTCCAACTGTGTTTATGATCATCAACCCTTTTAATCACTGGTGGCGGTTGCACGTCCGTTCCGGAACAGATAGCTCTACGAGTTACACACAAAATTTTTTTAGCGACAAAAATCTTTATACAATAGACGACTAGAATTTTGATTTTAATAAGGAAGCAGCGGTACTACTTTGCTTGCTTACTGAGTACTGACTGTACGCAAAGCCTACACAATGTTATGATTCTCTTGTATAATGTTACACTCAATAAAATAAATAAGGATACAAAAAGCGGGACGACAGCTTTGTATAAATTTCTGAGCATGCGAGTGAACTAATAATCGGTTAAAAAATCCTAAAATGGGCGGTCGTTTCGGGATTCATCTCCGCTGTGAAGCGGGGCGGCGGGCGGGTTCCCCGAAGCCAGATGGAGAACTTTTAAAATACCCCGCTGTCGGCTATGCTCGCCCACTTAATGCGCAATGTGGGAAGAGAGGCGAAACAGGGTTTACACACACACACACACACTTTAAACCGAGCAAGCCGGGCCTCGCGCTTTCGGGAGCAGCCGTCCCGGCCGGCCGGCGAAAAGCTAGACGGCCAAGGAAAAGCTAGACAGGAGCGGGGATTGCTCTCCAGCCTCGCCCGCCCCGAGGAAATAGATATATCAACCTAGAATTGGCCTGTTGCACAGTTGTACTTTAGGCCTAGGTTAGTTGCTCAAATTAAGAACCTATTTGCTGAATATTTTGGAGTGGACACACAGGAGACTAAAATAAATTATATACACAAAAAAAGATTTTTCAGTATATAATAAAGAAAATTCTTTTTATATTTAATCCCTCCATTTTTTCGTAACGTAGCAATATTTGACTACTTTTATTAATTTTTTTTTGTTTTTTTTAAACGAATACTTTAAGAAAGTTAAACTTTATTAATTTTATTTTACCTCGAAATAAATTTTACCTATAACTCAAACAAAAATTACGTGTATAGTTTACTAATGTTAATTCATATCTTGCTAACAGAAAGGTCTAATTCTAATGCTAGCTGCTTATATTATCATTGATAAGGACACCAAAGTCGTATCACAAGAGGACGTAAGGGTTAAAACAGTAACTTAAATTTTATAGAAGAGTTTATCGGCCTGTACTCCTTTCCTTTTTCGCTCCGTAGGAGTAAAAAGAGAAACTACACCTAATTTAAAAATAAAAAAAGTATTTAAAATGACTTATATAATCACTTTCAAACTTTTTTACCTTAATTTACCAGGTTTTTTATGTAATTTTCTTCAAAATTATAAAACAATATGCATAACAGGAACGCTGGAAACAAAGAGAATGTGATCAAATTGCTTTTAAAGTTTTAATTTCTGCTTTTTTTAATCTAAGCTTAACGTAACCTATTTTTTAGGTTTATTTTTATCGTTTTTAATAAGCTTTAAAATAATTTTTACAAAATAATCTATGGCTTTACTTTTTAAATAAAAAAATTAAGTGTATGGAAATAGAAAATATAAAAGTACCTACAGTGCTCCGGAGCTTTGGGAACGTCATCCTATATATAGTTTTATTTTAATAAGATCTTTTTGCATTGTATTCTCTGTTATATGTTTTTTTTTTCAGTGAAAAAATATTTATTATTTTTTGACTTTTCGTGCTCCGAAAGCTCGAAAGTTTAATTTTAGACGCTTCAGGTTTATATGCTATAACAGCTTCTACGCGCGTTCTTTCAGCAGTAAGCGCAGCGGGAGAAAAGTTAAAATGTTACTCGGCAATTTCCCGTAACGACCTGTTGCCGGGTTGTAAAGTGTAAAGTGATTTAAACGCTTTACTACATACACTACGCCGACAAGCTTGGATATTTTAAACGTGCTTACCGCTTTAAAACGCGTCTTTTGAGCGTTTCTGAAAGGTTGGAAAGCCACACAAGTCGCATTTAGTTTTATGACCCGGCGGTTAAATGTTTCAAAAGCAGATTTTAATACTTGCTTGCTAACATTGTAAAACTAGGAAATGGCTATATTTAAAAACAAAAACGAAGTAAAATTTTTTAGCCGTGATACTGGGGATTGTGTGTCCAGATTCTTGCAACATATCACAGAATCTTCGTGTTCTGTTATAAATATACTAATTTAATAATACAGACAAAATCTTTTTTCTGATGCGTTATTTCTTTCGTTTAAAATAGAGAATCGACAGAACGAAAGCTAAAGTTAAACTGAAAACAGAACAGAAATGTATAACCAACCGGCATTTAATTTGTTGTTTAATATAGTTTTGATGTTAAAAAGTTTGGACTACTTGAACAAAGGTTTTAAAATAATGAAACCAACTTCTTTAGATTAAATTTATTTTGAATTTTCAAAATTACGATTTTTCGGCAGGTACAGTAAAAATATAACATGTACATGGCATCGGAGGCTTTTATTTTCATGTTTGGAAGCTTAATTTCAATGTAAAAACAATGACACATCTTACTATTTTAATTCTAATCCCAAATATTTGCTATAAAAACAAAAAAAAACATCCTTCTTAAAATTTGTAAAAAACCGCCCACTTATTCTTGTAAAAGTTGACTTATTTACAGAGCTATGCACTTATTCATGTGAAAGTTAAATTGCTGAAATGGGGGTAGAGAGTTTAAAAACTTGGTCAGTTCAAGACTACTTTTTTTAAGGGAAAATAAGCTGAGAACAAAAAGCGTTGTTTAGTGTAAAAAAAAATAACGAGGCGTCGTTACTACGGCAAAATGAGCCACAGTTTGTATAAAATATCTGTGGTTCTTGTGACTCATTTTAAATTTAGAACAGGATCCTATGGACTACAGAATAAGTCACAGTCGCGTTTATTTAATGATGGCAGAAGCTCATTTTACCGTAGTAACGAGCACGTTTTCTATTTAGCGTCCCAAGAATTGTGAGAAGTCGATATGACAGTTGTAACTGTCTACCAAGCTATTCTTCGATTGTCTAGACGGACAGAGCTAATGCTTTTGCTTGTTGAGCCGAGCACCACACCCTCAGGCGAGCGCGAGACCAATTTTCAAAGCATATCGCTTTGTTTTTTTGAGCGATTTTAGGCGATAGGAATGAAGTGGCGGCCGGCGGGGTCCACAAAAAAAATTTTTTTTTCAAAACAAAACTTAAAGCCCCTTGTTTCGTGAAAATTTAAAGGTCAGCACTGAAACGTTTACATACAATAAGAATTTGAGAGATATATTATACACCCTGCGCCCTCTATGTGCCGGTGTGATTACCCGTTTGCGCCGACAAATAAAGCAAAACAACAGATTTTTATAAATTCAGGAGCCTCGTTTTCATTTTTGAAAGTTACGACGACTGTGATTCCGTACATCTAAAAACGCAGCCCAGTGTAAAAGTATTGAACACGAATAACAGCAATATTGTCTGCTATATAAGTCTATTTTATACTGAATTTCATCTTCATGATGTAGTAAACATTGTAAACATTCCGTATCTTTTCTATTTTATATTGAGTTTGATTTATTCCGCTTTACCGAGAAGAATACACTTAAAATTAAGAGCGAGGGCCAACAACAGCGTATGGCTTTGTAAGCAATAGTCTTGATTGGTTGAAATCTTTTTATGGCTTCTAAGCATAGCTCTTGATTGGTGGAAACATTTTAATGAAGAGCAAAGGTATACTGCATCCTGTTGTTCCTCCGTCGGATTTTCTTTGAAGCTAGGAGTTTTAATGATTGAAAGAGTCAGAGCTTCTGTGAGTGCGGCAGGTAAACTCGTTTAGGTACCTACGTGTGTTCTGGAAAACAACAGCTCCGCTTGTCAGTTAACTTCGAAATAAACTCGTTTTTCTTGATGGAAAACTTTCGGTTTGTTTGTTAGATTGGAAATTTGCGCGTTAATTTTTGCGATTAACATGAAAGCGGTGGGCTAAGCATAAGTGGACAAAAAGGGGGAAGTTAGGATGTTATAGACGTATACCCCCCTAAAAATTCCAAAACTGTCTCCCCTAAAATTTTTTCAGGGTATTTTTAGCACTTTTTAGTACCCAAATTTTATAGAGGAAGATGTCGAAAGATTCGAAATTTTTAGAGGCTAAACCTATACCTACCCCTTTTTATTCTTCCTGTCCAACTATAGGTAGGGTTGTAGCAGAACTACTGTATGGTGCATTGGGTGGCACCGTAGCTTGTACATACACATAAGTGAAACGAGGCACTGTCAGACACGGTCATAGGCATACATGGGCACGAAGGGAGGGTTGGGGGGTTAACCCCCCCAAATTCGGAGAAGGGGGGTTTAACCCCCCCCCACTCAGAAGTGGGGGGGAGAAAAGGTTAAGCCCCCCAATTTTGGAAAATTGAAGAAAAAAGTGTCTTTAAAATGACTTCTAACTGCCTCCAAACTTAAGTTTTAAGGTCAAAATGAATGTTTTAAGCAATAAAAAGCTCAAAAATGCAATAAAAAAGCCATTTTGACCTAAAATTAGCGTTTTTTACTTATTTTTTCTTTGAAATCGAAAAACGATATGGGTAAAATGCACTCCAGAAAAAAACGATATGGGTATTTTGCGTTTCTCGGATTTTAACCCCCCTATTTTGGGGTTTAACCTCCCCCCCCCCCACTCCGGACCAACTGGCCCATGTATGGTCATAGGCGCCTTACCTTCCTTAGGTCTGGTGTAAACTTAGTATAAATCAATGAAATTTACAATAAATCAATCGTTTCGTACAGAAAAAATTATTAGTAATTGCTTAATTTCTTATCATTGAACATTTCAAAATTTAGCTACAGAATAAAACATACCTGTTGAATAAAAATGTCTGGCAAGAAAAATTGGGCATCTGAGAACTTTCGTTTTATTTCGTCATTCCTTATAATAATCATATTACAAATTACAATTAGATACATAAATAGGTAGTTAAATAAAAGCAACCAAGCTCCATCGAATAATTGGCTCAACTAGAAGACAGTGAAAACGTAGGGCGTCAAGCACTTCCACATAAACTCGTAATAATGCAATTATTAAAGAACTCAAAACAAAGTTACTAATTCGTAGATATTCTACCTTAAAAATATATAAAGCTTGAAAATATATACGAAATACCGTAAATACAATATTTCGTAATACAGTGAAGAGAATATATAAAATCTTGAGCGTTAAGTTATCGTGGAATTCAGAGGTTGATGCGATTATTATATATAAAACCTCCTCTCAACAAAAAATTACGAATTCGTTTATATTCTACATTAAAAATATATAAAGCTTGGGTATACAGTAAATCGAATATTTCTAAATGCAAAATTTCGGGCGTTAAGCTATCGTAGAATTCGAGACTATTCAGAGGCAGCGGTATTTTAGTTGGTACAAAGCGGGAGGAGTTTTAGTTAGGTACAAAGCGGGAGGAGAGGGGTACCCTCCCGCCGAGCCGTTTCCGCGTACTTGAATTGCAAATCGACCCGGGTCGAATCGGGATATTGGGGAATGGCGCTGACGCGTTCGCGAAATCATCCGATCGGATCGCGAATCCCCCCACTATCCGTCCGTACCCGACAAACGAAGATCGGCGCGGAAAAAGGGCTGTGTGTCGCGGCCGCGTCGGGTTCGTCCAACCGCCGTCGCGTGTCCCACTGTCCTAATCTGACGGATTCGGGGGTCTGGTGACCTCCGCGGGGGAAATAACCGCCGGAGTTTAGGGAGAATTGGGACGGTTTGCTTTAGAGAAAATGGGGTTTCAATTTTTTAAAAGAGAGGCTTTTGAGGGTTCAAATTTCAGGGAGGGGGTGGGCAGTAACAAGGGGCATTGGAAGGTTGGCGGCGGAAGGAAATGGAAACTCGCGACGCGCGGAAGTCTTGGACGGACTGTGCAGTGCCAGGTGTGGACTGGGTGGTTTCGCACACGTAACCCAGAATCCGATACGGCTGGAGAATTGATTCCCTTTTATCTCATTCTGTCCTGTCGTTCGTCCTATTCGACCATCTCCGACCCTTTCCGCGTATTCGGTAGTTTCTATAACAAAATAATTCACAATCGTCGTAAAATACACGTAGCTGTCACTCTTTTTTACATAAAGACTAAACATTACGTATGAGTCGGAGTTACGTTGGTTTTGTAGCGATTTTGACTTTTTATGTCGTAATAAATGAACGGCAATTTAAAATATTAAGTAAATTTTTAGAACGGGGATCTGATTCCTTTTTATCTCATTCTGTCCTGTCGTTCGTCCTATTCGACCATCTCCGACCCTTTCCGCGTATTCGGTAGTTTCTATAACAAAATAAATCAGAATCGTCGTAAAATACACGTAGCTGTGACTCTTTTTTTTACATAAAGACTAAACACTACGTATGAGTCGGAGTTACGTTGGTTTTGTAGCGATTTTGACTGTTTATGTCGTAATAAATGCACGACGATTTATATATGTATAATATTAAGTAAATTTTTAAAACGGGGATCGCTTCTTTCGAACGATTTGGCGGAATCAGAAAGCGATTACCTACATCGCCGATCGATCCCCCGATTGCGTCGTCGTTACTATAACAAAATGAGTCAGAGGCGTATTAAAAAAAACACGTAATTGTGACTCTTTTTTACACGAATACTATAAACCTTATGTATATGAGTCAGAGCATACATGGGCAGGTTGGTCTAAAGTGGGCATTTTTTTTTCTTCATTTTTCCAAAATTGGGGGGGGGTTAATTTTTTCTCCCCCCACTTCTGAGTGGGGGGGGTTCAACCCCTTTGTCAGAATTCGGGGAGGGGGTTAACCTCCCCCCACCCCTTCCCCCTGTGCCCATGTATGCGTCAGAGTCATGTTAATTTTTAACTGATTGTGACTCTTTGTGTCAGAGTAACGACTATTTATTTTTATAGTGGTTGTAACTTTAGATATAAAGTAGTTTTTAGGAATCGGCAAAGCGATTACCTACCTCGGCGATCGATCCCCCGGATCGCGGCCGCTATTCGGGAGGGATGGGAACAAAATCAATCGGGAGATTTCAGACTCGGGGCTCGGGTCGGATCGGAAAATTGGATAGAATCGTCGCGTTCAGTTTGGACAGGCAGGCATTTAGTATCGGGGAAAATGGGGTTTCCTCCATCCCTCGCGCGCCATTTTTTTTATTATTTTTTTTTTGGAAAACGAGGTTTCTTTTTATAGTTTCCGCAATTAGATCGGCCATTTTTTAGCGAGGGAATGGGCTAAATGGTTTTGTCCGGCGGTGGACTATATTTGGGACTATTCGGAGTCCCGCCGTGGTAGTAAAAAAGGGGTCAAGGGAAGAGGTGAACTAGAAGTTTTTTTTGGCAAACACTAAATTCCACCGACTCCGACTCCGTCCAAAATCCACCGTAATTTTTAGTATTATGCAAATTTTATTCTAGGCCTAAGCCTAAGCTTAACCTGCACATCAATATATAATTTGCAGAAATTCGAGGCGGCGTCGGAGTCGGTGGAATTTAGTGTTTGCCAGTTTTTTTTTTGCGGCGGGCCAACGGAATGGTTGGAAGGCGATTTGGGATTTAGAATGTGTTCGGGAAGGAACAATTCAACGCGCAGTATTGTCATTGTGTACTGCATTACGTTGAACAAATCGTCTTTGAAACAGAAAACCGCGCACAGATTATGGTGGGACAAACAATGCCGCGACTGGGGGCACAGATTATGGTGGGACAAACAATGCCGCGACTGGGGATTTTTTAAAAAAAAAAGAGGCGAATTGCATGCAAGGTGTACTTGCTTTGTCTCTTATTATTTGAGAAAAAAATGCAGAACACAATAAAGTTTTTTAAGATTTTTTTTGCTGTACGATTACACCCAATGATTAACTATTCAAGTCCTACGAGTGTGCCCTACAGATCGCAGTGTTGTAAAAACGTAACAAAAAATCTAACAGAGGCTACCCGCGTAAATTGCTTAAATTACTATATTGTTTAAATCAATTTTATTAAAAAATCTTTTTTTCCTCTATTAAATTTTGAATCGATTCTTGTACTTTCCAAAATGATTTCTGAAAGTTTAACTATGAAAACAACCCTAAAGATCTCATTGTTGTAGAAATGGAACAAAAAAGTATCACAAAGATTATCTGAATTAATTTAAATTTGAAATTTATATATCTTTTATTTTGTTTTTCAAAAAAAATTTTTTTATTAATCCAAACTCATCATTATCGTCATTATAGCTGCAAATTTGCATCATTATCATCATTAGCTAAAATTTTTAAATCCAAACTTATCATTATCAACATAAGCTGCAAATTTGCGTTGTGAAGAGATTAATACAATTTCAATCGCTTTGTAGAACACTTAAACAAGATTCAGAGTTAAATTCGTGCAATGAAAATACATAAAAACATTATTTTACAACCTTTTTTGTCCAAATTATTTGTGTCTGTGACTTCACCAACGAGGTTATTGGCGCATATTATAGTATGTCGCGTATTTTAACCATAAAACACGTACCAGCATAAAACACACTGGAAAAAAACGTTATAAAACAATATAATCATTCATAAATGATTAATGCATGGTAATAAAATATCATTTTGTGGTGAATTTGAAAGGTGACGCACTTTAAACAACTATACGACATTGTGGTGGCGCATTTTCCAATCCCATCTAGATTTAACAGTATCTAGAAAAGCTACTTATATTTGAAGCATCAGAATTAGCAACTTATATGCGCTATGCGCAATAATATTAGTTGATGGTGCGGTATTCCCCGACAAAAATTTGATTAATTTTTTCAGACTGATGCTTCCGTCCGCCTACTTGAGAAAATTTTGAACTATTTTTAACTTAATTTTTTTCCCAAAAATGCGAATTTTTAACAAAAAAATCCGAATTCGTACACAGTTTTATAGTCAAATAGCATGAGTTTATTCGATCAAATGCAGTATCTTATTAAAAAATTAATGGTTTAAAATTAAAACCATAGGCTCGTTGTGTAATCCGTTAATTTATCAGGAGGATGAATGTTCATCCATGTGTTAAAATTCATGGTTTAACTTAACGAGGCTGTGCACAAGGCTGATAGTCTGCAGTAATTCTGTGCGGTGTTAAATCGCGTAATAAAATCTCGGGAAATAAAAAAATGTGAATTATATTATCACCATCATACAGTTTTATACAGAAGTATAAGTGTGCAGCTGGAATTCTAAAAGACACACTGATAGAACTTTTTTTAAATATTGTTTTGGGGCTTGTTTTTGAAAAAAAAATAATGACCTAAAAGTTTTTTTGCAATCTTTAATACTGAAGAATATTAAGAAAAATTAAGGTATAAAGTTTACTTTGATCTTAAACTTCTGTTTAAACGGTGTCCGGAAATTTCGTCTTCTACATCTCGTCTTTCAACATCTCGTCTTCTACATCTCGTCTTCGGAAAACTCGTCTTTTAAACATCTCGTCTTCGGAAAACTCGTCTTTTGGATGCGATTTTGTAAACTTACTTTCAAAAATGCGAGTTTTGACCTAAATGATAAAATTTTCTTTGTTTTTTGGGTTTTTTTAGACTTAGAAAAAAATAAGATTTTTACTCTCCAGTTCAAAAAGCATCATTAAATACAAATTTACCATGATAAAGTTTTGCTTGATTTTTAGGTTTTGCTTAGGCTTAGGTTCTCAGTTTTTTGAATAAATCATTTAATAAAAGTTTATCATGATAAAAATTTTGGTTGATTTTTGGCTTTTGCTTAGGCTTAGGTAAAAAAAGGTTTTCAATGCATTGTTTTAGTCAAAAAATAGGAGAAACTTGTCTTTTGAAAAATGCGTTTACAAAATCGCATCCAAAAGACGAGTTTTCCGAAGACGAGATGTTTAAAAGACGAGTTTTCCGAAGACGAGATGTAGAAGACGAGATGTTGAAAGACGAGATGTAGAAGACGAAATTTCCGGGAACCGTTTAAACAAACTAATCTTGTGGTCCACGCTGCTGGTTGTTCATGGGTGTTCATGAGTTGATGTCATTTGAATTTTATGGTGTGTGTTTCTAAAGACTGGCGTTGTTTGTTTGTTTTTAGTCAATTCAATTTTTTCAAGTTTTCTTCCTAGCTGCAATAATTTTCCTGTATCATTTTACGATTTGACACTTTTCTTTGTCGGATTTGTTTTGTTTTTGCGCTGCGGTTTTACAGAACTACTACGCGGAGATTTGTGAGTATCAGCCAACACGACCGCGAAACGATATATGTGGACGCGTAATCGCATGGAAGGGAATGTTGTGCGGTTACTACTGTACTTGGCACACAGTGTGGGAAGAACCCGCCAGATGTGACGTCACGAGGATGTCGCAGACGCGCGACGGCGGGGCTACCTACATGCGCGTTGTGGCGGAATCGCATGTAAAAGGATTCGCCTTTGTTGGAATAAAGGGACGCGATATGACAGTTACAAAAGAATTATCGTTAATTTCCAGTGTACATCAAGATCAAGATAGTAGTCTAAACGTTAATAATACGGACATCGCGGGGATAAAAACAAAAAAAAACGTCAAATATTAAATGTCGATTGGGTCAGCGAGATAATGAGGATTACGTCATTACCACAACACCGCCAGAGAAGAACAATAGACTAGTTCGGAATAAGCGTCTTTTACTGTACGAGAGAGGGTACAAAAAGAAAAAAAGAAAATTTGAAAAAATCTTAGCTTTTTTAGTTTCTTAAGTTTAAACCTATACTTCATAAAAATTGCTACACGATGATATGTTTCACTACGTTGAAGTGCTGTAATATATCAGTTAATGCTAAATAAATTTTTGTTTTTTAATTAAACGTCACAATAGTTTAAAATCACCACTAAAATAGTATTATCCTGAACAGTGATTTCGAATTACTAAAAATAAAAATGAAATTTGTGCTTTTAAACTAATTTTAAACCTACATAGTTTTTTTTAATGTTTTGCTTGTAAAACTATTCAAAACTTAAAAATTAATTTTAAAAAGTCCATTCCAAACTTTTAAATTAAGCATTTTTTGTAATTGAAACATTAAAAAAACTCAATAACAAGCGCGCCAGCAGCGCCGTACCTACGAAGCGGCAAAAAATTAAAAATCCCCAAAAACTGCTTTTGCTTTTGCAATATTTAAAAAGCATTTAAGAAATTTTGAAGAGAAGGGGTCGAGATTTTAAACCAATAAATATTTAATATTTTAAACCGTAAAATGTACTAGTCGCTCGCTGTTTCTCAATTTTCCCTCTACATATGATTGGCGCTAGTATTTATGTACCCTCTTCCTAACACTAAAAAACCCTTATTCCGAACTAGTCTATACACATTCCGACCATAGATGTTTTTGGTCATGTCCGCTAGGGGGGTCCACCCCCCTTGTGGAAGACCAAAACTTAGGTGGGAGTCCAGGGGGTCCGAACCCCCTGGCTTTTTAGGGGGGACAGAGGCAATTTTGAAACCCGGTGTGGTCGCCAAGCAAAACAATTTTAAACCATAAATTTAAGAATTATGGGGATAATACTACATTTTATTGATAGTGTTTTGGTGCAAGTTTAACAAAGTATTTTTATATCAAATCAGATTTCAAATTCTAGAGGGGGGTCAGGGGTAAAAAATTCGGAAATTTGGGGGGAGGGGGGCCCTAGATTTTTGTCTAAGGCTGGTTCCAAAATTTCGAGGCTAGGGGGGATGGACCCCACCCTGCCCCTCCCCTTTCTCACCTATTGAGGGTCCTGAATTTTTTCCAGGGGGGTTTAAAATTTTGGCTCGAGGGGGGGGGGGAGGGAGTGGGCAGCCTCCCGGATTTGGGGGAGGGGTATTCCCGACCCCCGAAAATTGAGGGGTGTTCCAAAATTTTTTTGGGGTATTTATCAAATACCCCATTTTTAGCGTTTTTAGTACTGGGACCCCCCAAATTTTAGAAGGGAGGGTGTCGGCTATAATCGGAATTTTGGGGGGTATAACGCCTCAACCCTTTCCCCCAGCCCACCTATGGGGTGGACCCCTCTGTCCCCCCCGCCCCCAAAACATCTATGATTCCGACGTGTAAATTGATAAAAAGATAAGGCGAGATTTGGGGTAAATGAGCCGCCAGCTCGTAGAAATTTTAGGTGGATATATACTACTGGTGATGTTCCTACCATTTAATATCATTCTCCGGATCATTTAAATTAAAGAGATATCTGGTGCTCCGTCGCTTAAATGAGTAATATTAAGCGTATTCAAGCTTGACATTTATTTTAAATTAATATATACTAGCGATGTTTCTACCCTCCAATATCATGCTCCGGAGCTCGGGCCACTTAAAGCGGAGGGAGCTCCGCCCCTTAAATGAGCGATTTGAAGCTTATTTAAGCTTGAAATACATTTTAAACTACTCTAGTTGTATTATTGTGGGACTATTTTTATTGGTTTAAATAAGTTTTGGAAAAAAATTTAGTTTACAAAAAAATTTTGACAAAATAATTAATGCCATCACTCTTTATGTCTTTAATTAATCACGAACGTAGTATAAAAATAGGGCGGAGCGCTGGACCTCCGAGGGTTGCTCTGGAGCTCCTAAAAGCGGAGCTCCGCTTCGGAGCTCCGGGGAACGTCACAACTATATACGCATTTTCAGGGCTATTTTTGTCGTTTTTATTGAGTTTTAAAGAAAAAAAATTAGTTTACAAAAATTTTAATCTATGGTAATATTTTTGAGTTAATTACAAAATTAATATAAAAAAAAGGCGGAGCTCTGAGCTACGGGAAACATCATCACCAGTTGGAACATGCAGCGAATAACTACAAATATAGGGGTATTCATATTCAGCACGTTCACTAAATGTTTTTCAGATGCACAACTATTAAGTTATATTATATAAAATTATCTAGTGCCGAACGCGAGAATATCGCAGGAATTATGAGTAAGACTGGAAATGTTATCCTTGCGGAGCCAAGTGAAATTTTAGCAACATCGTTATACTTCTTATACCTGCCCCGACCTTCTTTGGCTACGTTGCAACGCAAAACAATTGATCCATGTACCACAAAAATAATTGCGTTTTCTATGTCTGTTGTTGTTGTTGCATTACCTGAAACTTATCTTCCCTATGCAGATTGTGCAAAGGGCAGGCGCTAAGACAAGCCAGGAGGGGCAAAAAAATTTCACCCCCATGGTTGAGACCCTTCGTCTAATATTAATAACGATGTTGGCAACCTTTACTGCTAGAGTGTTCACTGCATGCAGTGTTTACCCATTCCGAGGTCTTTGTCTAAAAGATTTTTTAAGTTGCCTGATATTGATCTTACTATTTTACGTCGTACATGGGCAGCATAGGTGTCCCTGCATGGTCAGTGGTACAAACTCCACACAATAGAGCTGTATTGGTCCACTGGTCCGCTAGATGAAAAACTGCCATGTGTGGCGGACGTACAACAACTTTTTTCTAGCCGTGCCAAGCTGGACTCATTTCTATGAGAGAAAAGATCCAGCAACCAGTGTATTACGTTTTGTTTTAGTGCGATGCGGATCCTACTGACTAAAATGCCGCGGACATGGATGGTGGATGAGAAAAAAGACGACGGATACACAGCCCTGCACCTCGCTGCGCTCAACAACCACGTGGAAGTGGCCGACCTGCTTGTGAACGTGGTAAACGTTTTTTTAATATAAAATGTTGTGGCGTATCCACGGGGAAAAAAGACGGATTTATTATAAATAAATTTAGTCTCAAATGTTTTTTTTTTTCAATCTGATAAAACAGATTATCATTTGGAGTTTTAATCAAAACGTTTTTTGTATGACCTTATAATTCGGAAAGGGTATTACAGACTGGTTACATGTTATGTATAGGTGGCATAGGTGAGAACGGTCCGGAAAGCTAGGGGGAAGGGTGTTTACCCGGGGTAAATCAAATTTTGAATTCTAGAAGGAGGGTCCCAGTGGGGTCCGAACCCCCCTAGCTTATTAAGGGTGGTCGACCTGGGGTGCGAAATTTTGAAATCTAGAGGGGGGTCAGGAGGGAAAAGGGTAAAAAAGACAAAAAAAGCAAAAACAAGGTAAAAATAGGTCTAAAATGGCTTAAAATACATTGAAACAGGCTAAAAACTCCAAAAAAATTTGGATGATGGTGTCATCATAGGTCAAAAATAGCGTCATGGAGAATTTTAGAAAGGTACTTTTCGTTTTTCGGGGGGGGGGGGGGGGAAGATAAATCTAGAGGAGGGTCAGAGGCAAACCTAAAATGGAAAGTGGGGGGGGGGGGGGCATTTCCAGACCTTGCTCACCTATGATAGGTAGGGTTGCAAGGGGGGTAATAGACGACGGATACACAGCCCTACACCTTGCTGCGCTTGAAAAGTGACCGACCTGTTTGTTAACGTGGTGTTTTTTTAATGTAAAATGTTAATATTCATGACAAAATAAGGCAGAATTAATATAACCGGATAACCGGTTAATATAACTGAGTTGGATGAAGAATAACTGAGACTGTGGTTGCATGTATATATAGGTAAAAATGGGATGGGGTGGGAAAGATCCTCACCTCAAAAAAAAAATCCCAAAACTGCTGACACATTTTCTCCTCCCTAAATTTTGAAAGAAACATAAAAATAGGGTTTTAAAGGATTTTAAGTAAAGTTTACCAAAATTATTTTTTAGGTATACAATACACTAATTAACTCTTCTTTAAATCGATCACCTTTATGGCGAGATATGGTCACTTAATTTTCTTTTATTTTATGCATTGTTTTTGTACAAACAATAGAGCCGATTTTTTGGACACTAAACTGTTGTAGTAAGTATAATATACTTTGTATTCAACAACTACAAACTTAATCTATCATTAATTAAGTTCAAAGTCTTACCTAAATTTTGAATTTTTTTTTTGTTTAAGGGAAACGCAAATCAGGACATAACGAATGTAAACCAGCAAACGGCATTGCATTTAGCAGTGGAACGTCAACACACTCAAATAGTTCGAGTAAGATACAGTTTTAATTATAAGTATATGATTTTATTAATCGTGGATTTGGATATAAAATTTATGAAGATATTCACGTCCGATTATATAACAAAAACACTTTCGCGGAATATTATGAATTAGTCGAAATTCTTGTATTTATTGAAAAAACATTTTTATGTTTTTTTTTACAAGGAATAAAAAGAAAAACTGAACTCGAACTTAATGCGAAAATCTAAAATAATACACATTGCTAACTAATATGTTTAGATCAAAAATTACAGCCTTCAGCCAACGCTGTTTGACTATAATAATATAAAACACAATTTTTGAAGCCAATTCATTTCACCAAATTTTAAAACTAGTTACTTCCGTGGCTGAGCACAAACACGCTTTTCATTATGAATCTTAATTGTATGTAGTATTATTTCATACTTATAAATACACTCTCCTGAGCCATAGGGTGGAAGGCCAAAATTTTTTTTTTTTTTGGGGGGGGGGGGGGGGCGGTGGGGTCCAGGAGGATCCGGACCCCCCTGGCTTTTTAGGGAAGGGGTCGACCCCAGGTGCGAGATTTAAAATTTAGGGGGGTCCGATTTTTTAACAAACTTTTTTTAACTCAATAATTTAAGTGTTTTCAGGTCTAATATTGAATTTTATAAAACTAAAACAGCCTATTTAGGCCTAAAAAGTTATTTCAACACTGTTTTTAACTAAAAGAACGTGTTTTTGACAGTAAGATAAAAAATTATACTTCCAAATTGGGGGGAGGAGGTGGACCCCTCTGTGCCCCCGAAAAAAACACCTATGTTCTGAGCTTCAGCCATTTAAAGTAGAGGGGAGTTTTGGGATTTTGCTCTTATAATAAGTTATTGTAGGGAAATTTATAGAATAACTTTTAACATTTTAATGAAATTAAGAAAAAATCTAGTTTTACGAAATCAGATAATATTATTATTTAAATTATTTTTTTATTATTCAAAAAATTAGTTTAAAAATATGCCAAAGTTTATAGGGTGCTCCAGAGTTTTTTTCTGGAGCCCCGCGGAACATATATACTTGATTTATACATAAAAACATACACACACATCCTATATGGGTTTAATTATATAGTCGCTACTACGGCGAAATAAGCCGCTTTCATAAAAACACGTGACTGTAACTCATTCTGTAGTTAACAGGGTCCTGTTTTGAATTTAATATGAGTCACAGGCACAGATATTTTATACGAACTGTGGCTCATTTTGCCATACTAACGACGATATAGTCTGTACTACTTCAAATCGAGACACAATTCGAATAAAATATGTTGGTCTGTGACTCATTTTAGATTTTAAACAGCCCACTTAAAGGCAAACCCAACGTGGCTGCAACAGTTGTTCGTTGAAATAAAAAATGCCCCCCATTAAGTAACCATTCAAATCACGAGAATCTGACGTCACTTTAATTATTCAATAAGATTCGATTTAATACCGAGTATTTGTTTGATAAAATGACGTCAGATTCTCGTGATTTGAGTGGTTACTTAAGGGGGGGAGCTTTTTAAATACACCGAACAACTGTTGCAGCCACGTTGGGTTTACCTTTAGCTAGTGAATGAGTCGCAGTCATGCGTATTTTACAAATGCTGCGGCTCATTTTGCTAAAGTGGCGACGTGATCTGTTTTTTAGTTACTGGTAAGAGAGGGTGCCAATTTGAACGTTGCCGACAAAGACGGGGACACCCCGCTTCACGAAGCCCTCCGCCATCACACACTATCCCAACTGCGACAACTCCAAGACGTACAAGATGTAGGAAAGGTAGGAAGTTATTGATTAAAAAATATCGGAGCTCAGGAGCTCCGCGGTTTCTGCGGAAACGTGGTAAAGGAAGGGAAGTGCAGCTCTGCTAGATTAGTTTGTTTGTTTAATTGTTTTGATCAGTTACATACACCACACGCCCCAACTGCGACAACTCCAAGACGCAGGCCTGTGCACAGTATGGAAATGCTCCCCCGCTTTACTGGAGAATTCGCCCCCCCCGTTTTATTGCCCCCTCCCGCCAAAAAATGAAAAAGTACCCTAAAATTATGACGCCATTTTTGACCTATAATGACGCCATCATCGCAATTTTTTTGCAGTTTTTAGCCTATTTCAAAGTATTTTAAGCCATTTTAGACCTATTTTTACCTTATTTTTTACTTTTTTTGCCCTTTTGTTCCCCTTTTCCCTTCTTTTTTTATCTTTTTTTCTCCTTTTTTTCTCTTTTTTCTTTCCCCTCTGCTTGCCTCCCCCCGTTTTATTGCCCCCCGTTTCAAAAAAATTGCCCTCCGTGCCCCCTGTTTTGGAATTTCCCCCCCCCCAATAAAACCCCGAGGGGGGCAGTGCACAGGTCTGAAGACCTAAAAGACGTAGGAAAGGTAGGAAGTTATTGATTAAAAAATATCGGAGCTCAGGAGCTTCGAAGTTCTTTGGAAACAAATTAATTTGTTGTAGTGATGGGCAGTTCTGGTTCCGGATGTTCCGGGGAAAATTTGGAATTCCGGTTCCGGTTCTGGAGTTTTAAAAACTCTTAATTCCGGTTCTGGTTCTGGTGTTCCGGGGTTTTGCAGTCTTATAAGACAGTTCCGATTTCGGATGTTCCGGGCAAAATTTGGAATTTCGGTTCCTGTTCCGGATTTTTTTGAAAATCTCAATTCTGGTTCTGGGGGTTCCGCAGTTTCGCCCATCACTAATTTGTTGGGTTGTTTGTTTTGATAGTAGAAAAAAGGTGGATTCTTGCAATTGTTCTTTTCTTTCGCACTGCCACCAGGAAAGATCATTTTCCTTTTAAAACTTCTGATTCAAACCCATAGGTGGGCAGCCTCTCGGATTTTTGGGGGGGGGGGGTCAAATTTTAGGGGGGTGTCTGGCATACATGGGCACGGGGGTGGGGGTTGGGGGGGGGTTAACCCCCCCCAAATTCTGAGAAGGGGGGTTTAACCCCCCCCCCACTCAGAAGTGGGGGGGGGAGAAAAAGTTAACCCCCCAATTTTGGAAAAATGAAGAAAAAAAAATGTCTTTAAAATGACTTCTAACTGCCTCCAAACTTAAGTTTTGAGGTCAAAATGAATGTTTTAAGCAGTAAAAAGCTCAAAAATGCAATAGAAAGGGCTTTTTGACCTAAAATTAGCGTTTTTTACCTATTTTTCCTTCAAAATCGAAAAACGATATGGGTAAAATGCACTCCAGAAAAAAAACGATATGGGTATTTTGCGTTTCTCGGATTTTAACCCCCCCCCCCCTAATTTGGGGTTTAACCCCCCCACTCCGGACCAACTTGCCCATGTATGGTGTCTGGCAAGACCCAGATTTTGAGGGGGTGTACCCAATATTTCCGAGCTGCCTTAAAATGGTCTTAAAACGCATAAAAAAACGTAAAACAAGCTTATAAATGCTTTAAAACTGTGTAAAATTAAAATAAAACCTTATTGCAACTTATAAATTTTATTTTTTAATTCTTTTAATTATAATGTGTTTATATATTCTTATAATTAGATTAGAAATCATAGTTTTTTAATAATTACGTAATAATAGAATAGTAATTTTATTGTCTTGATTATAAAGTCAAGTATCACAAACTTTTTAATCCATAATCTTATATTTAATTAAAGATTATATACATACATGGGAGTAGCCAGGGGCAGTGGCGTAGCCAGGATTTTATTTCAGGGGGATGTCTGGGAGGAGAAAAAGTGTCATAGAAGCAGCGCGAAGCGCTGGCGTCCCCCCAGCCGCCGGAGGCGAAAATTTTTAGAAATATGTACTAAAACCTGCTTAAAAATCGTCCCCTGGTGATAGCGCAAACACAATTTTACTTTATTTTTTTTACCTAATTTATATACAATTTTGTTTGATCTTCAAACATAAAATGGCGATGAGATAAAATTGTATATAACAAAACTATTTATTGCCTGATGTCTTTAAATTTTGTGTATGAATATGGTTAAAATTATAGTACCCTAACAAAAATAGTACTGATAACATAGGTGTACTATATATAAATTTATTTTATTGAATAATAAATATATTTTTAAATATATTTTTTTATTGAATAATAGGAAAAAAATGAAGTAATGACACAAACAAGGTAATAAGCACTCCGCGCGAAGCGCGGAAAATTTATTTAGACCCTTTATAACGCTTAAAAATTTTTCTCTGGGAGGCGAATTTGGGGGGGGGGTGTCCCCGGGTACACCAAATTTAGGGGAGGGTGTCAGCAAAATCCGAAATTTTGGGGGGGGGGGGGATAACCCCCCAACCCCCCCCCTGCCTACCTATGTTCAAACCTTCAAAAATTTCTCAAAAATAGGTCAAAAATAGCGAATATTTCTTAGTATTGTTTCATTTTCAAATGAGTGACATGACATCAAAACGGGAGAGCTACTTATAAAACAAAGACACATGGCTAAAGCAGGGAGAGGAACCCCCGCCCCCCCCCCCCCCCCCCAAACCACCCACCAACCAAAAAACAAAAAAAAAAAAAAAAAAAACAAAACCCCCCCCCCACCCCCCCCCGTGAAGGCACAAGCGAAAATCTGTAGGGGGTCCGAAATTTGAGCCTAAAATGAGCGGCGGGCATCAGGTAACCCCACCCTGACCTTCTCCTATGCTTATCTACGGGTTATTGTTTCTGTGGTGCTGGAGTGCGTTCCGTTTTATTACAAGAAATAACTGACAGACCGGGTGATATTTCCCACTAAATTAGTGGGAAATTAAAAACAAATATTGATATACAAAAAAAAAGGTAATTTTATCTTAATAATTTTATGATGCTTAAATGGACTGTAAGACAGCTAAATAATGTTAAAATATGAGTTTGGTTTCATGTTTCTGAATTGGTTAGCTGGTTGAGTTTGGAAAAAAAGATTTTTAAAATTCACTTGTTTTTTTTTCGGAAAATTGTAAAATTTTAGTTATAAAACTTTAACATTTTAAAAAATTAAGTTAATTTTTGAAAAGTTTATATTTTTTATTTGAAAATAGCTATTTTCAGCATTATTAAAAGAATATTTGGCTTGAAATTCATCACTAAATTATTACAATTTCGCAATTTTATATATTAGCTCCTAAAATTTTAGTCATTCAAATTGTTGATATACCAAAAAGGGTAATTTTATTTTAATAATTTCATTATGATTAAATGGACTGTATGACAGCTAAATAATGTAAAAATATAAGTTTGGTTTCGTGTTTGAATATTTTGTAATCTATTTGATTTTCAAAACCAAAAAAATTTCAAATTTTTTTTTTTTGAAAAATTGTAAAATTTCATTTTCAAAAATTCAAAATTTAGCAAAATAACGTTGATTTTTAAAAAATTCAAACTATTTTACATAGGTAAGAACTAAATTCAACCACAAAATAAATTACCGTAAGTTTTTATTGTCATTCAAAAAAGTCAATTTTTTTCCACAAAAGATTATCAAAAAAGTCGAGGGCACCAACTTCAAGGGGGTACCACAGACACACGGGTGGATCAAATTCAGCTAAAAATGGTCTGATTGTCATTTACAAGATCTTCAATTTTCCATATATTAATTTGAACGAAATCTTAGACTATCGATTTGACAGCTTGGAATATTGATTATGAATTCATAGAGAATGCTGGTCTTGAAAACCTTCAAAAACAAACATTAAATGTTTGTTTTTAAAGGAAGTACCACGTACACAACGATTATTCATTCATCGGTCGTGGTGATTGGTTAAAAAGATTTTAATAATAAATATTATTTTATTAATCAATATTATTATTATTATTATATATTGTTTTTCTAGTTGCTGATGGGTCTGGGCAGCACGTCGGCGGATAAGAAATCCGCGGCTTCCATCGCCTGTTTCCTGGTGGCCAACGGGGCGGATCTGACCTTGAAAAACAAAAAAGGACAGACCCCGATGGACCTGTGCCCCGACCCCAACCTCTGTAAGACCTTGGCGAAGTGCCAGAAGGACAGACTGCAAGTGAGTGAACGGCTGGATTGGCATTAACAAGACGTTTAGGGACATAGATGTTTTGGGGGGACAGAGGGGTCCACCCCCCCCAGAGCAAAATTTCGGACCCCCCCCCCCTAGAAAAAATCCAGACCCCCCTGTCACGCCAAAGCTCGAGAGTGGTCCGGCCTGACCCCCCCCCCCTAGCGAGGCTGACGCTGACCCCTTCCCCCCATTTTGAACCTTCAAATTTTTTAAGTGGTGATGATGAGTCTTCAGTATATTTAAATTTAGGGGTGTTAAATCGGCAAATTTCGGTATTAATATTTGGGGATTTAAGTTCCAACCACGCATAGAGCCAAAATTTTGGACACCTCCCTCCAGGGGCCCCCCTACCCCCAAAGCTCGAGAGCGGTCCGGCCTGACCCCCCTCCCTTAATAGCAAGGCTGACCTTCCCCCCCTCTCGACCAATGTACAAAGATAATTTTTGATTTACTGTCAAAAACATGGTTTTTTAGCTAAAAACAGTGTTTAAATACACTTTTTGGCTTAAATAGGCTGTTTTAATACATTAAATTCAATATTAGACCTAAAAACACTTCAATTGTTGATTTAAAAACCTTTGTTAAAAAAATCAGACCCCCCTGACCCCCCCCCCCCTAAATTTAAAATCTCGCATCCGGGGTCGACCCCCCCAAAAAGACCTGTGCCCTGACCTGAACCTCTGAAAGACCTTGGCGAAGAGCGTGATTGAACGGCGGGATTTGCATTATCGGGATTTATTAGACAGGATAATCCACTTGGATCGGTGTATTATAGGCCTGTAAAATACGTTTTGATTAGCATGTCGTTTAAAATATTTAAGATTTTTCAAATATTTTTATCAGTTGTTTTATGGTGTCATTGGAATTTTATTGTTTCGTTTTTTTTGATTTTGAAGTACTCTTCGTCTATGCACAGATAGATATTCAGGGAATTGAGAGTTAAACCTTTCTGCAAAAAAATCCAACTGCTTCCCTTTTAAAATTTAGGGAGTCTTTGTAGTAAAAACTTGAGTTTTAAAGTATACTCCCATTCCTTTAAAATAAAAATAAAGAGGGTGCTTTCCAAATATGCATTTAAAAGATGTCAAAATATTTAATAGCTCAAATTAGGGTTTAAGATGTTATTTGCAAAACAGCTTTGGTGATGTAATAGCAATATTGCTTTATGTCAGTAAAAATAAAATATTTACGATAATTATTAATATTATTTTATCGTTGTTTTTTATTATTAAATTATTATAATAATAGCGCAAACGTATGTTTTTTTTTTTTTTTTTTTTTTTTTTTTTTTTTTTATTATTTTTTTTATATTTTTTTTTTTTTTTTTTTTTTTTTTTTTTTGTGTTTTTTTTGTGTTTTTTGTTTTTTTTTTTTTTTTTTTGTTTTACTTTTGTTTTTTTTTTTTAGGGTGCAGCGGGAAGCGGTAACATTTCCGGTGATCAGGCGGCTGCGGAAGCGGGTGGTGGTGGTGCGGTCGGACAGATGACGTCATCGCAGTCCACCGTGCTTTCGCCGACAACGGCGGCGGCAGCGACAACTACGACGAAAAATAACGCGACATCTGGCGGCGCCGTAGGGAAACAGCAGCAGCAGCACATGTCCACTTTCGGAGTGGTGGGCCAGTTGAAAAAGACGAATCTCACGGCTACAGCCTCGGCTCCGAATTCAAGCATGATCTCTAAAATACAGGTGAGTTGCGGCAAGGGGTGGGGTTGATTAATTAAATGGGATGTGGGATTAAATGGGATTAAAAAGGGTGTGAATGGTGTTGTGAATGGGCATATTATTGTATTTTTTCGTTAGTGACTGATCCTTTATTGGCGAGATTATTAAAGTTATATATTTGTGTTTCCTTTTTTAAAATTTTTGGAATTATTTGCGGATTTTTTATTCCAGCATCGACTTGAGTTTAGGATATGCTGGAAGCTACTGTAGTTAAATTAATAAGAGGAGAAAAATGTATTTTCATTTTCGTATAATCAGTTCTGTTAGATAATGATCGCGGCGTCTGTATTTGCAAACAAAAGAGTAGAATAATCTCCAGACCTGTGCACTGCTCCCCCGGGGTTTAAACGGGGGGGGCAATTCCAAAATGGGGGGGGGCACAGGGGGCAACTTTTTTGAAACGGGGAGGCAATAAAACGGGGGCAAGCAGGGGGGAAAGAAAAAAAGGAGAAAAAAGGGACAAAAAAAGCGAAAATAAGGTAAAATAGGTCTGAAATGGCTTAAAATACATTAAAATAGGTTAAAAACTGCAAAAAAATTGCGATGATGGCGTCATCATAGGTCAAAAATGACGTCATAATTTAAGGGTACTTTTTCATTTTTTGGCGGGGGGGGGGGGGGGGGCAATAAAACGGGGGGGGGGGCAGATCCTCCAATAAAACGGGGGAGCAAATCCTTCCAATAAAACGGGGGGGGGGCATTTCCAGGACCGTCCACAGGTCTGAATCTCCATTCCTCAGGACTTGTCTTTGCATCTGCCCGTTGCATAAACGGGGCCGACGCATAAAGGCTGGTTCATACTTATGACAAAACGTCCTTTGGACAAAGTCCAAATTACAATTTTAGAAAACCCATAACGTCCTTTGGACTTTTGCCTTTGGACGAAGTATGAATGCTACTTAGGATTTGTCCTTTGGACAAAGTCCAAAGGACAAAATCCAAAGGGAAAAGTCCAGGACAAAAAGTATGAACACGTTGTCCTTTGGATTTTGTCCTTTGGGCTTTGTCCTTTGAACAAAGTCCAAAGGACGTTTTTACGCTGTATTTGTCCTTTGGACAAAGCCCAAAAGACTTTTGTCCATTGGACAAAGTCCAAAGGACGTTTTGTCATAAGTATGAAGCAGCCTTAAGAGTACTGCACGAAACAGTACCACAAAACAGTCCCGGGTTTTGCAAAAGAGCACACATGAAGGCGAAAACGTACGCCACAAAACAGTACTGTTAAAAAACAGTACGGCACATAAAAGTCCTGTGTGAATTGCGTTTGCTACACCACGCGACTCTGACACAAAACAGTACTGGGACGAAAGAGTACTGGCACAAAAAATAATGTATTCACCTTTTCAGAATCTGCGTTTGACTCAAAACAGTACTGGCACAAAAGGGTACTTAAGTAATAACTTTATGTTAAAACGATTACTATTAACAGCTGCTTAACTTAATTACAATAAAAATCAATGAGCAGTGTTTTAAATAAATAAAGCTAAAATCTTCCAGGCTGAAATTGAGGGCTTAATTGCTCTCCACCAGGAAGAAATAAACAATAAACCCGCGAGCGAGAAAAATTAATAAAAGTTTTCAGCGGTTATGTAACCAATTATTATTTATTTGCGTCATGTGTTTCTCTGCGCGTGATATTTTCTCAAAGAACGAGTGGTTACTTTACCACTCGTCTATTTTCACCCTGATGATAGAATTTTTCTTTAGCTTTTATTTTTTATAGACCATTTAAAAAAGTTTTTTGAATTTTTCTTGTTTATAATTACATAGCAAGTGTAAGCGGCACGGCGAGCCTCTTCGGCTGTTTAATTTAAGCAAGTATAGTTTTGACCACGCCTACCGAAGGTACTTTTTTAAAATTTCCTACCATCCGGAGTTTACTCATGTTGCTTCCAGGTTGTTCTTCTTTAAATCAACGATTTCAACATTTAACTTGAACTAGGTTTCAACTTATTTTGTTTTTTTAGGAATATTTTTATGGTAGTTTATAAGTTTAAAAAAATTAATTTACAAAACAGTCTTGATAAAATATTCTATGGCATTACTTTTTAATTTAATTTAATAAAGTTAATTAAAATTGGGGTAGCTTTGAAGCTCCGAAAGTTTCTCTAAAGCTTCTTAAAGAAGAGCTTAGCTAACATCACTAATTTTCCGCTACCAAAGTTTAAGTGTGTTAAGTCAGTGTTACAACATTTTGTCGTGTGGTCATTGGTAAAGAGCTCCGGAATCACACACAGTCAGACAGACAAACAGTTCATTTGCTAAACGAGATATAAAATGGTGTGAGCATTTTTTACGGCATATTTTCAAAGCAACATTTTTAAATTGGGGATAAAACGAATTCCACCTAAAAATGAGAGTTTAAAAATTGGAAGCAGATTTGATTAGATCTATTACTATTAAGCTATGCATAAGTTGTTTTTAAATATATTTAATTTTTGACCTTTGAATTTTCAACTCAAAATTTTCTATTAGTCGATTCTCAAAAAAAAAACAATTTATAAAAAAAAGTTTAAGTCAAACATTTCTTAATTTACACGAACATCAGTTTTCGGTGCTCTGGAACGCCTGTTTTTGGGGCCCTAAAACAACTTCATAAACACGGACCTCCACTATATTTTCGAAATAATTTAGCATATAATTAGAGCGTAGTATTTCATTTTTTTTATTTTTTGTAGACTCAAAGTTTCTAAACAATGATAAAAACAAAAAAAATTGTAAAAAGTGGCTAAATAAACATTTTAAGGTTGAATTGGACTGTTGTTGTTGTTGTTGCATTACCTGAAACTTATCTCCCATATGCAGATTATACAAAGGGCAGGCGCTGAGACAAGCCAGGAGGGGCAAAAAAAATTTTCACCCCTATGGTTGAAACTCTTCGTCCAACTTTGATAACAATGTTGGCAACTTTTACCGCTAGAGTGTTCACTGCGCACAGTGTTTACCCATTCCGAGGTCTTAGAAGCTTTATATAATTCATTTAAGAAGCGCAGCTTCAGAATTTTTTGTTTAAATGATCGTTTCTTCGGAGTATGTAACCCTTCGGATTTTTGTGTTCAAACACCGCTAAAAATACGCAGAAGGAATTCCGCGCCACCGCTGCTCAGTCTTAAACTTCGCGACGCGAAGGGATCGACACCGAGTTTAACACAGAGCAGGACTGGCGCGGAATACCTTATTCTGTAGATTTGCAGCGGAATGAATCCCTAAGGGTTATTAGCGCACGAACATAACTAACAAACTGCTTTAGTTTCGTTAAAAAACAAAAAAAAAACTTATATCGATTATTATTTCAACTGATTAACTGTTTTTAGCGAAAGACAAAACATGTTTTATTAGCATTCAAGAACGCACGATTAAAACAAAAAAAAAATTGTAAATCAAGATAATTTCGGAATGCCCATGTTTTTTTGTATAAACCGTTAGTGTTTACTTTTAATTACCTAGCCATGAAAGAATAAATCAATAGAACAAAAATACTTTCTATATTTACCACGGCACAAAAAGTATACTTTAGTATGCGCATATTGATTTCTTAAATATGCAAATTTCCATTTGGATCAGTCAAATCTGATAGTTCTTGCACGCAATTTCTAAATACTATTTTATGTTAGTACTCTTTTGTGCCGTACTCTTTTGTTCCAGTATTGTTTTGTACGTACTCTTTTGCGAAAGCAGGAACTGTTTTATGGTACTGTTTTGTGCCGTACTCTTATGATACGGAGCCTGCATAAACTGCTTAGGGAAGATAAGTTTTAGGTTTTGCAACTACAATAACAAAATATAATCTCCATTTGTTTTTTGTTTCGTTTGTACTAGCAGTGTTTGGGTATTCCTTTTGCTGAAAGAGTTTTTACAGGGGGAACTTCATTATTGTCAAGCCTGGATTTATATTTATAAAGCTTAAATGTTTTAACAACAGATAATAAACTGCAATCTTTGCCGTGCTTGTTTAAAAAATAGTTGATTTTGTTCAGCGGATAAGCTTTAAAGACAAGGATTATTATGGGTATTTTAAGGTTAAGAGCGGCTCCACGGTCGCCCTTCATCCTGCCATTGAGTTTATTGCTCCAAAACTCATTTTTGTCAGTGATATTGGGTATATTGGTGATTTTGACCACGCCCTTGTGGTCCCGCCCTTGTGTATTTAAAACTATTGTATGACTGTTATATTTCTAATTTTTAGAATTTTTATATATTTTGTTTAATAAATTTCTGGGTGTATAACGCCAATTCTAACACGGTGACAGTGGACAAAAACGAGCCGTGCTCCTCCACTCAAGACGCGACTCAGCCCATTCTTCACCACGCCCCTTCCGCCAGCGGGGGCGGGGAAGCGATATTGATGTTGGTGGAGGTTTCGAAACTCTGGATTTCTCCACCCCACCAGTAGTATTGGCTATATTGGTGGCCATGACCGCACCCTTTCTGCGAATGTAGGTGGGGTTACAGGCGGACCAACCTTATAGCATGACTTCTTATTTTTTCTGATTTTTGGAAATTTTTTAATGTTTTTTTTTTATAAAATTTTCAGGTGGATAACGCCAATCTGAACACGGTGACGGTAGATAAAAACGAACCGTGCTCCTCGTCTAACCAGGATTCGACTTCGACCATTCTTCACCACGCCCCTTCTGCCAGCGGGGGCGGGGAAGCGATAGCGACGGCGGGTGCGGTTGGTGGAGGGTTTGGAACCCTCGGGTCTCCTTCGGATTTCCCAACCGATTCTATACAGGATTCCCTGGAAGAGTGCATGGTCTGCTCGGACGCCAAACGAGAAGTATGTCGCTGTTAACACTTTCCCACTGCTGAGCGAGAGAGCGTTTTAAGGTTGCGGAAATGAACGGCTTTTGAATAAAGATTGACGTATTTATTGTACTAATCTTTCGAGGGTGACGTGCAAAATCCAAATAAAAGTAGTGTAAAATCCCCATGGCAAAATTCCCTGTAACGTAGTGTATATTCCCCATAACAATCAAAAATGCGTTTGCAACCTAAAATATGTTAAAAAAACTAAGTTTTAATCATATAGCATTAAAAATATTTTAATTTTTTCCTAAGCCTAAGCAAAGCCCTAAAATTAAGCTAAATTTTATCATGATAAAATTTTGTTGTATTTTCCAAGTGTCAAAATTTAAAGAAAATATTGCAAACGCATTATATTTATGGGGAATTTACACCACCTTATGGGGATTTTGTAATTTTTTCGGGTTAGGACCCTATCCCTGGAGAATCTCATTTTTAGTATTTTTACTACTGGAACTGGGAAAAGAAAAAAAGAGGACCACTTTTTTCCTCTTTTTTTTTTTTTTTTTTAAAATATTTTTAGAAATATTTAAGAAGTACTATACATTTGTAATGTTTCTTATTCTTCGAAGCTATAGTTAAGCTTATACAGTTAAAGAGTAGTGCTCTATATTTTTTTTAAAACTTTTGTGAACAAAATTTTTTTATAAAATTTATTAATAAATTAGTTCTAAAAGTTCGGTAAAAAATTTAAACATAGTATTTTATGTTTCTCGGAGCTCCGCCCTATTTTTTTATTAATTTTTAAATAATTTAAAAGTAAATCTTTTATAAATTTTTTTAATTTTTTTATAACTATTTTTTTTTTTCAAAACTATTCAAAAAATTAAATATAATTCTAAAAATGTGTTCAAAACAACTTAACACAAATATTTTAGAGTTAAATAACTAAGTAGATAAAAGAGCCGAGCTACGAAGTTCCATCTATTTTAAATGACTGGAGCAGCGAAAATGGTATTTTAGAGTAATAAATGACTATGAAACTATTTAGTAAAACAAAATTCTTTGGGTCGGTAGTCCCGTCGCGAAATCAAAATTCGTTATAAAATAATAATTTTACGAAATTTTCTCGGAAACTTGAGGTTTAACAACAACAATAAAACAATTTCAGATATTTTTACAACATTTTAATATTGTTTTAAGCTATTTTTTGAGTAACCAAGGTTTTTCATATGTAATCTTGTTGAATTAATAAAAAAAAAAAAATTTTTTTTGTAATACGTTAGTTGGATAAAGTCGCTAATTTTTAAAAATGCTGTATTATTTGTTGTTGTTTTCAAGTTTCAAAAATACTACAATTAAATGGATCTAATCTGATAGGCGTTTTGTTTCGTGGTGGGCGTGGGAACGCCAATTTAAATTGTGTTATGCTAAGTTTCATTTATTATGTGTTGTATGTATTTCATTATGTTAAGTTTCATGTACGAAATAGTTAATTGCAGGTTCTGTTCGGGCCGTGCCATCACATTTGCGCTTGCAGCAAATGCGCGGGTCGCGTAAAGAAATGCCTGATCTGCAAGGAGTCAGTGGAAGAACGAGTCAAAGTGGACGACTGCGTAGTGTGCAGCGACGGACGGGCTGAGATACTCTTCAAACCCTGCGGACACATGTGCGCCTGCGCCGGTGAGCATTGAGCATTCTTCTTTTATGGGGATTGATTGATTCTTCTTGATCGATGAATCTCGCATAATCAATAATTTTTGGAAAATGTCGATTCCGGTTCCTTATGTTCTGAATTTTTGGAAAAATGTCGAATTCCGGTTCCTGTTCTGAATTTTTGGAAAATGTTTTTTCGATTCCGGTTCCTGTTCTGAATTTTTG
>JASAMX010013207.1:0-21318 GCA_030248175.1 Microlaimidae sp. YZB2_3
TAATAACATTTTTTCTTGTTGTTAGACTTTAAAATATTTACATTAAACTTTAATATCTGTAAGCCTAAAATGATTTATGTGCAATGAATTTACTTCTACATTACTAAAGATAATCGTATTTAGGCTGTGAAAGATTTTCTTTGTATACGGGTTATGCGGACAGTTTCGAATGGGCTGGAGATTTTCAAGACAGCACACCTAGGTAATTCTTTTCTAACAATATTGAGATTTTAAAGTTAAATAACTAGTGTTGATATAGCGTTTTGGGCGGTCATATGGACTTAGCCACCTATTGCCAGCCCAATGAGGCTATAAAAAATCATTAGTATAAGTGAGCAAGTTTGTTCTTGAAGCTTGTGCATGGTTATACATATGTGAGCAGATTTCTAAATTTTTGGGGTAAGTATACCTTAAGAAAAATTGTTTTCTTTACAAACCCTACTTTTAGCGTGTTTAGATCTGGACTCCTTCATTTTGACAAACTGCCTACACGTCCCTCCTAAAATTTGGAGGTACCCCGACACCCCCTAAAATTTGGGCGTCCCAGTACTAAAAACACTATTTGGGGTATACCCTAAAAAATGTGTCGGGACACCCCCTCCCATTTGACGGGTTAAGTATACCCCTCCCTCCAAATCCTGGAAGCTGCCCACCTATGTAGTCAACCCCGGGTTAATCGATTATAATCTAGAAGGGGGAAGTCGGGTGATTCATAATGTTGATAATAGTGATATTATGATCTGGGGGGTTGTCTTAGAGAAGAAAAATTTACGGAGCTCCAGCTGACAATGATTTATAAGCTTATTTTAAGCGTAGACAAGAATTAACTAGTTTACCCTTATTTTTAAATCTATATTTTTAATGTTTAATAATTTTTTAAAATTCTTTTAAATTACAAAAAACATTAAAGGAGCACTGTCACAAATAACAATAATAACACGAACCGGACGCTCCAAACCAAACCACAACAACAAGAGCCACACAACACATTAAATTTAATAAATATTAAGGAAAGTCCGGTTCGGGCGTTATAGGAATTTGATTTGTGACATTGCTCCTTTAAAGAAATAACAATAATAATTAAATTTTAATAAATATTAAGGAAATATATTTAGTACAGAATTTAGTAGTCGTGGAAAAACATCATTTTAATTTCTAATCTTTTAATTTCTAATCATTTCTAATACTATGAACATTATTTTAGTTCCTTTTGTTATTTTTTTGCAGGGATAGTTGGGGTCGGCGAGAAACTGAACTGGTAGCCTTGGACGCCCTGTATTACGCCCAGCCTTCGCGACAATATTCGGAGAAGTGCATACTGCGAGAGCTAAACAAAGTGAGTTTCGCCTTAATCTTGCAATTATATTATAATTTATTTTAATTTGTAGTGATTAAATATTTTTATTCCACGCGCTGGAAGTATAAAAAATACAATATGGTACCGAATAATATACAACTTTTCTATAAAAAACGGTGCCGGCGATTGCCATTATACTAAAATACTTTCAAAATAGTCCTTTAAAAGGCTCACTTTTTAAATGGTATAGGTACTCTTTATTTTAATTAACTCCAGTGGGGTCTTTATAATAGCATGAATCAATTTAGTACATCCACTTGAATTTGCGCAAGTTAATGAAAAAATATGGTCGTTATAATGGCCAAACTCAAACAAAAGTGTCATTTTGTTTTGTTTGGTGGACTATTCTAAAATGAATGTTGTTAAAAGCGATTTTTATATAAAACTCAGGAGTTGCGAATTTTAGGCATATTATTATAATTTTAGTTCTTATTATTCCGTATTACCATAATCCTTACGTGTGAATTTTAATTGAAAAAATTTTGTTAGGCGTTTACCGGTTTTCATAGCCCTAATCTGCCACCGCAAAATTTGTCAGCAATAGCAACTGGAAATTGGGGCTGCGGCGCTTTTCGCGGAGATGTGGAGCTAAAAAGTAATATTTTGTTGTTTTATTTTTAATGGCACGGAGCTTAATGGAGTTAAGGCTGGTTCATACTACTAAAACTTAAGTTTTGTGATCAAAATAATTTTTTGTGATAAAAGATAATTGACCAAAACTAGTGGTTTTTTAAAATTTATTTTCTTGTTACGACGTGAAAAAGAGCGTTCTCGGATTTGATTTTTATTACGGTAAATCCATGTTTAATTCTACTCCGCTTTCCCATTTGGGAATAACTTGTCTATGTATGTTTTTAACTATTATTAGATGTGTCATTGTTATTACTGCTATCATTAGAAGTGAGATCAAACAAATTTATCTCCCGTTTTTTCCCAAGGAATAACTGACAAGCTACTTAGTATCCGGTTTTCATATTTTAAGAAAACGTAGTATTTTAGGTTTATTACAAATAATGGCTGCTTCAGAGTGCAGTAGAGATGTTGTTTATTTTACTTTCGACGATTGGCGGTTTATGTGCTCACTTTACGATATTCAAGAATTACTCTGCGAGCGAAAACTCACTGTTGGTAAGGGAAATAGTACAAATTTGGGCTTAGATCAGATGTTTGAACTTGAAAAGGTGTTTGAGCTTAGGGAGCCGCATTCATAAAGCGCGATTAATTAGTGCCTAAGTGGAAAATGTTCATTAATCACAATCATTTATAACTCCGAAGGCGGTTCTTATGCTGTTCTGATAACCAATAAGAGTTGTGATTAGTTTTTTTTACCAACCCGTCCCGTAGGTAATCGCGCTTTATGAATGCGGCTCTAAAAAATATTTTCACGGTATAGTGATATTTTTCGAAGCTCAGAGTCAGAACATCTTCTGGAGCTTAAAGATTTGGAGCTTCAAAACATCGCTTTTTTATAATTTAGTGAATACATAAAGAATAATGCAATATTTCACTTTAATTTTTTTTGGGGGATCTTTAAGCCATACATGGGCAAGTTAGTCTGGAGTGGGGGGGTTAAATACAAAATTAGGGGAAAGGGTTAAAATCTGAGAAACGCAAAATGCCCATATCGTTTTTTTTTTCTGGAGTGCATTTTACCCATATCGTTTTTCGATTTTGAAGAAAAAATAGGTAAAAAACGCTAATTTTAGTTCAAGAAGTCCTTTTTATTGCATTTTTTAGCTTTTTATTGTTTAAAACATTCATTTCGACCTCAAAACTTAAGTTTCAAGGCAGTTAGACGTCATTTTCTTTTATTATACCTTTTTTTATTTTTATTATTTTTATTGTTCTCTCTGTATTATTAAACATAACCTCACATCTAATCCCTAAAATCCTCTGATAGGGGTGGGGCTTTGACTGACATTCTACATCAACAACAGTGCTGATATAGGGTGGTAGGCGGTAATATGGAATATCCATGGCCGGCCCGCTTCAGCTTTAAAAAAAAAAAAAGACTTTTTTTCTTCATTTTTCCAAAATAAGGGTTTAACCTTTTCTCCCCTCCCCACTTCTGAGTGGGGGGGGGGGTGGAGTTAAACTCCCCTTCGCAGAATTTGGGGGTTAACCCCCCCGTGCCCCATGTATGCTTTGAGCTTAGCTCTTCTTAGAAATTGTAGCTCCGGAGTTCGGCCTTATTTTGTGCTTATTTACTGAATAATTACAGAAGAGTGATGTCACATGTATTTCAATTCTTTGTAAAAACTTTAAAATAGTTTAAAATTGTGATCAACATTGTTTTAAACAGATTCGAGGCCAAGTTATTTTTAGATATAATCAAATAAATAGGCGGACCTCAAGGGCGTAGCCAGGATTTCGGAAACGGGGGGTTGCTCTCCATACAAATTTTTCGAAAGGGTGGTTGTAGGAGGTTGTACTCAAATTTTCAAAATATCGTAAAAAATACATTAAAAAGGGGTAAAAATTTTTGCGCTTCGCGCTAATTGATTCTTTTTTGCTGTTAGTTGCATTGTTTTTAAGTTAAACGTGGAAAATTTTAGGTTTAAAAAGGTATAACATTAAGAATCGTGCGGCCGCAAGAAAAAATGTTAAAAAATTGTTTTTGAAAATCATTTGAAACATCACTTAAAAGTTGTAAAAAGGTATATAAATGTCGAGCGCTGAGCGGAGCGAAGCGCGAGAAAATTTTTTAAAATTGTTCTTTTAGGACCCCCAATTTTTACCTCCGCCAGCCCAAAAGGCGGGGATACAACCCCCATAACCCTTCCCCCGCTACGCCCTTGGTGGACTTCCGGAACTTATGAGCTCTCTTTCTCTGCTTTAGATAACCGGAACACTGTCGTGGGCCATGATATTTGGTGGTAGAACCATTTTACTGAATAAATGCGTAAATTTAGTCTGGAAACTGTTTTTGGTTTTTATTTCTTTACTATACAAAAATAATATGGGCTAAAACAATTTTTAGGTAAGCACAAGCATGCTAACTGTTTAGTCGTAAAAAAATTTTAGTGTGCAAATTTTAATTTCAGCTGTATATTGATATAACCATCGTCTCAATCAATCTTTGCATAAGTAAAATATGCGCTGCCCGCTTAAAAAATTTCCAAATTTTCAATTTCCATATTTGTATATAAAGTATTGTGATGTTCCCTAAACTCCGGAGCAACCCCCAGTGTTTTCTGAGCACCGCCCTATTTTTCACTAACTTATTAAAAACGATAAAAATAGTTCAAAAAAAATTGTTATAAGATAAGTAAAATGATTTTCAAGTTTGAATAAGGTTGAAATCACTCATTTTAGGAGAAACGGTCCAAAGCTCCATGATTTAAGAGAGTAAGAGCAGGAAAATTACTACTCTTTATACAAAAATTTTCTTTTTTCAGGTGAAATCTACGACTTGCTTTGCTCTTATAATGAGAATTACGTGCGAAAAAGTCCTAAAAAGGGATTGACATTGTCGGTTTTTGAGCACATCCGCTGTGTGTTTTGCCCCCGGGAGACCAGCAGTTCGCCGTCAATAAGTCCGGATCCGTCAATTGAACGTGCCCGAGATTTGACTGCTACGTTAGCGACATCCACTCATTCAGAGACAGCAAAAGATACAGAGGAGCAGAATCGAATATGGACCAATCAGCATCAAGCAGAATCAATAAGGGAAGAACCACTGTAGACACTCATTAATGAAACTATTAGGCAAGCCCTGTTGAAAAATCTCAATTGACTGAACAACTCGGCGAGGTCCCGTCCCGCGAAAAAATTTATTTATTTTTTATTGTTTAAAACAATTGTTTGTATTTAGAGCCTAAACGTCTTACAAAATTTGATTAAAGGTAAACCAAATGTAGCTGCAACAGTGTGCTTACGTGACTAATTGGTACACGCCCACATGACTTTCATGCGGAGAAATTTTTTCGTTCACACAAGATCAGCAATTTTTAGAAAATTCAATGCGTTTGTATAATTTATATTTTTTTTAGAATATCCAAATGAAAAAAAATCGACCAATTGGCAAAAAAAAACAGGAAACAAAATGATGTTTTTCTTTTTAATTTATGTAAATAAAATTCTAAAATTATAAAAAATCTTTAAAAAATCATTAACTTGAAAATCAAAGATTTGGTTTTATGAGGGTTTGACCTCTTAACCTCTGTCAAAGCGACTACGCCTTAACTGAATGCGTCAAGGCACCATCGGAAATCAAATTTAAAAACACATATATTAACCAATACATCGTATTAAATCGAATTCAATTGGCTGATAAAGTGACGTCAGATTCTCGTGATTTGAGTGGTTACTTAATGGGGGACATTTTTTAATCCAACGAACAACTGTTGCAGCCACGTTGGGTTTACCTTTAATTAAAAGTTTAAAAGTTTTTGTTTGAACTGTAGCGGGACGAAAATATTTGGGTGGATGAATTGAAAGAATTTTCTTTTCTTTTTTTCGCTTAGAATTAGTGGATGTTTTGGTTACGGGAGTTTATTCAAATAATGGCCGAGCCCATAGATGTTTATTTGGAAGAGTTAAAAAATCTAGAGAACCCATACCACAGAACCCCCCCCCTCCCAAAAAAAATTTTTTTTTTTGAGGTGTTTTAGTACTTAAATGTGCAGTATACTAATTAATAGTGTATTTTTTTATTACTTTCTAGTTAAAACTAATCGATGTATCAGGTCACAGTGAGAATAAATTGTATTACACCAAAAATTAATTCCAAACGATTAACGATTTAATATCAAGAATACCTCTTGATTATTTCTAATGTTCTTTTTACACACCATTTTTCAAAAGAAATATTTCTACTAAATGCCAAACAAAAAACAGCCGATAAAACGTTTATTGAAAGCATAATGTGACGTTTTGATTGTTACTACAATCATCATCAGGCAGACATGAATATTTAAATTACAGAAATGCATTAAAGAAAAATTGAATTAATATAAACTACGTGAAAATTTGTATTAATTCAATTTTTATTTAATGCATTTCTCTAATTTAGATATTCATAACTGTCTGCCTGATGATGATTGTAGCAACAATATAAACGTCACACTGAGCTTTCAATAAACGTTTAATCCACGGTTTTTTTGTTTATTATTAAATATCGATGTGCAACGAATTAAAGTTTTCATGAATAATGCCATTTTAAAAACATAATATTCCAAAAATAATATTTGGTGTTTGGTTGATGGTGTGTTTTAAAACATTTTTATAATTACAAAATATAAAATTTAAAGAAGTGAAATTTCCCTTTTATAGTTTGCAGTTTTTAGAAGTAAAACTTTGGCTATAGCTAACTGATAATACTAGAATAACAATAAGAAAAATAACACAGCAACTGTAAAAAAAATTTGTTTTTTTAAAATGGCAGTACTCATATTATAATACCTTCTTTTAAATTAAGCCAATATTTAAACTTTAGCTTTTTGGGAGCCCAGCATTATCTATTGAGTTTTATTAATATCCGTTTAGTAGAAATTTTTTCTTTAAAAAAATGGTGTATAAAAACAACATTTAACCAAGCGGTATTCTTGTTATTTACTAACGAGTTATTAACGAACCGTTGGGATGGTGTAATACAATTTTTTCTCAGTGTGACGTGATACATCGATTAGTAATTATTAGAAAGCAATAAAAAATACACCATGAATTAGTATACTATACCTCTAAGGCTGGTTCAAACTTCGTCTGAAATATTTAAAGAACAAGTTTTGGACAATCAAAAATGTCCTTTGGACAGTCTAAATTCCTTAGATATTGTTATTTGAACGAAATATGAATGCTACTTGAAATACTGTTCTTTGGACAGCCCAACGTGTCTAAAGGACAATCAAAAATTCCAAAGGACGTTATGACGGCTGCGTTTGTCCTTTGGACAATGTCCTTTGGACTTTTGTTCCTTGGCCACAAGTATGTACCAGCCTTAAAAATGGGATATTTAGAAAAAGAATACTTCTCTCAAAAATTTTTGGTGTGTCCGCCCCCTTTTCCCCCTAGAATTCGCGGGGGAGGGGAGATGGGTGGTGGGGGTCGCGTATACAGTAAACATGAGAATGGGGGAGGTTTCGGGGAAATCCTGTAAAATTCAGAGAGGAGGGTTCAATCCATAGGTGGGCGGAGGGAGGGTTGAGGTGGAGTTTTGATCATAGGTGGGTAGGGGGATTGGGTAGGTTATAAAAATTTGGAGGTGCCCAGTGGTAAAAACGCTAAAAATGAGGTATTTGCGGTATACCTCAAAACAAAAAATTGGGACACCCCCCCACAAATTTCAGGGTTTGAGTACACCTTCCAAAAATTTGAGCGGCTGCTCACTTATGCTTTTGACATGACCCTGCCAAAAATTTCTAAACTGCCGACACAATCCATAAACATATTCTCCAAAACACATTTATGGCTACGGTCAATCCGTTGTTCGTATACCAAATAATATCTTGTTTTTTGATGTTTTGAAATGTTTTCTCGTAGCAGTCAGTAGTAATGTAATGATGTTAAATTAGAAAAAATCAAACAAAAAGTCCACCACATACTAAACGGTCCATTATATAGAAAGAAACTAATATAACGTGTCTACGTATTTTTAATTAATATGTTGTTAGTTGTTGTATTTGCCAGGTCAGTCGGTCACAAGGGTTGCATGTTGCATCTGCATGCAATTTTTATGATCAACTCCTTAGATCAGTGACTGATTGGTGGGGACTTTTGAGCACTTAAATTATAATATCATTAAAAAGAACATGGATTTACATGGATTGCAAAACTGGGTCCACAGCTTTCTGCACATATGTACAGAACGCTGTCGACCCAGTTTAAGTCTTCTTGATTTCGCAATTTTTATTTTGTTTTGAAAAGAGTTTCTGAAAGTGTATGGAGCACAGTTAGGCCACAATTGTTTTGGCTGTTTTTTAAACTGTTGTTCCTTCGGTGGATTTTTGGTGGTCTGGTTTGGAATAAATTGTCGTTTAAGACCATCCAATAGTGCAAATCATCGTGGTCAGTTGTGTTTGATTTGCCCATAGAAAATTTATTAGACCAGCTTTTACAATTTGGTTTGTTTTTGGCTGAAACATTTTGGTAGCTTTAAAAACATGCAGTAACAATTTTTTCGATATCGAAACTTTTTTTATTAAGCAAATGTTTTTTTTTCTTAAAAAATCCCAAATTAAAAAATAATTCAGCAAAACAATCGTTTTTGTGTTTTTTTTTTTTCACTAACATCTGCAATTTTTTGAAAAATGATAGAATAATTAAATCGTGGTTTATTCCAATAGACAAACACATGATCATTTAACATCACTAATATCACTTTAATATTAAAAGTTTACATGATTTATTTAGAAAGATTGCTAGCCGATAGCGGCCGCGAAAATTCAAACAGATTTCTTTATGATTTCAGTTGAATCGTCTTTTTATTTTTTGAGGTTTAAATCGACTATTATTTTCAAAACAATTTAAAATTTTGAGTAAAAACGGTGTGATATTAAGAGTTAAATGTCTTAATTTAACAATTTTTTATCAAATAATTGCTCAATTTAGAACAGAAATGCTAAATTTATTGGAGCGAAAGTTGATTAAATTTTGTACATTTGTGAAAACGTAGATGAGCATGGACCAGCAAGCTAGGGGGGTGGCTACCCCGGGTAAATGGCTCTTTGAAAGCTAGGAGGGAGGTGGCTACCCCGGGTATATGGCCCTTTGAAAGCTAGGAGGGAGGTGGCTACCCTGGGTAAATGACCCTTTGAATTTAGCATGTTAGAAAATTGACTTATTTTTAAAACACAGGAACTATGGTTGAATTATATCTGGCTGACGTCGAAAATTAGTATGCGAACATGAGGGGACCAATTAAAATTGTACGATTATGACTTTAAAAAAAAAACAAATAAGAAAGCATTATTTTTCTTTAATTCCACCTTTTTACAAAATATACAAAAATTAACCAACTTATCCCTTCCAAAATTTGCATTTTGATTCTAAATTGAGAAATTTGATAATTGTTAAAATACAGGTTTGGATCTTTATTATTAAACCGTTTTTGTTAAAAATTTTTAATAATTTTGTTGTTAAATAGTCGATTCAATATTGCAATTATCGAGGTCAGCTAGATTTTATTTGCCTATAGCACGAAAGTAACTAAATAAATGTTGAATAAAATGTTTTTGCAAAAGTTTTTTACTTGTGTTATTCTGCATTATCAACATTTTTATACAAAAAGTGATTTTTTTGTGATTGTCTGGATGTTTAAACTGGAACATTTAAACTATATAACCTTGGAAAATAACTTCTATTTAAAGCTTAATTTGCATGTTTTAATATTTTCTTCAAAATCACTTTGCAATGCGTTTAACTAAATGTGCATTTTAAGATTCGGTTAATTTCGGCCACCTTAAAGTTTACGTGAAAGAACATGTTTAACACGATTTGCACCATCATGTGCACGTGTGGGGTTACATAACACATCATTTACTAGGTTGTATTAAATTATGAATAGACTGGAAGGAATTGCTCAAAAATAAAATGAAAACACATTAAAAAAAGTCAGGTTATTTTTTGGGCGGAGGGATGCAGTCATATAATGAATATAGTAAATATCAATTTCAATAGGGTTTGCCCACCCAACCCACCACTTTCCACAATATAGAGTACCAATGCTTCAAAAAGTTGTGAAAGTAAATTAAAAGACAGTAAAAAATGTCGGGTTATTTCTTTTGACGGAGGGATGCATTCATAAGACTTACGTAGAAAAAAATCTGCGGGCTGGAATAATCCAACTCCTACTCTGTTTTTTTAGCGATACTGGAAAAAAGTTGACAAAAAATTTTTGTTTGCGCTCTTATAACTTTTGAACGCGCCGCGATCAATATGCAAATATCTCGCGTTAAGGTCCTTGTACTTTTGGCTACCTCCTGAAAAAAAAATTTTTCAAAAATTTTGGGGGGTTAGCCCCAAAATTGCCGAAAGGTACGGTCGATTTTTTTCGGCCAAATTTCTAACTTTTTACCATATAGGGCTTTACGTCTGAAAATTTTTTGGCAGATCGCCCATACTTTTCTGAGCTCAAAAATATATAATTTGTTAGGGGTAACCTACCTGGGTCGGGTACCCCGAGAGGTTAAAAGGGGGTCAATTTCACGATTTTTGCCAAAAATCTTTGTATGGGGGACACCAAATGCATATTTTGGTATCATGCTCAAAAACTGTTAGAGCCACAGGCCTGAGACCGGGGGGATTTATGCGGAATTTTAAGTCCGACATTTTGGTGATAGTCTCAAAAAAATCTTGATGCCCTAAGGCACTGCAATGGCTGACCCCTAAAATTAAAACTTTTGACACAGCCCTTCTACACAGGCGTGTAATATATCATTTTAAAGCTCTCGGCGTGCTAATTTCAAAAATATAAAAAAATTTCTCTAAAAGGTCGGGTAACCAAAATACAGACCCCTTTGTACCCCCAAAATTAGTAAGGGGTGATTTTTTTTGTTTTTATTATTTATAAGCCGTGTTTATATTCGTTTGAAAGGTCTATGCGTGTTCATTGCAAAAATATTAATCTTAGCCTAGCCTCGGGGTACCCGAACCAGGTAGGTTACCCCTAACAAATTATATATTTTTGAGCTCAGAAAAGTATGGGCAATCTGCAAAAAAAATTTCAGACGTAAAGCCCCATATGGTAAAAAGTTAGAAATTTGGCCGAAAAAAAACGACCGTACATTTCGGTAATTTCGGGGCTAAGCCCCCAAAATTTTTTAAAAAATTTTTCTTCAGGAGGTAGCCAAAAGTACAAAGACCTTAACGCGAGATATTTGCATATTGATCGCGGCGCGTTCAAAAGTTATAAGACCGCAAACAAAAAATTTTTTGTCAACTTTTTCCAGTATCGCTAAAAAAAACAGAATAATTGGCTAGGTTTGAACTATCAATAAACCGGTATAAGAATTTCTCCAAGATTATTGAAATGCAATAAAAAAAACTCGCAGGTTATTTTCTTGGCGAAGGAATGCAGTCAGTTATGAAACATCAAAGATAGGCAAGGGTTTGTGTGGAATTATACCACTCCTTAACTTTTTAACGTTTTGTGTACCCTTTAAGTTGATAATTTTGGGTTCTGTAATCGTTTTTTTTTTGTTTTAGGCGTTTGTTTTTGTTTTTTTAAGCTAAAAAGTGGCCGATTAAGGCGGATTTTTTTGTGTTATATTTAGGTTAAAATATAAAAAACAATAGAGTGGAATAAAATTTTTACCAGGCTTTTTTAAGGTTGACTGGTTGTAACAAACGCCATTTTATGTTAAACTATTCTTTTACACCAAAAAAACATTCAACAAAAAACACGTGTTATTAAAATTTGTGTTTTTAAGACATAATTATTTAATGTCTTGCTAATAGCTATAAAAGTTTGCAAACGAAAAAAAATAAAGTTATATGTACCAAGAACAATACCTAAAAACCGGTCTTCGAAGTCAAGGTCCACCGGTTATTTCCACGGAGAGCAGCACAAAGTTTCAATTAAAGGACATATGCACAGATATTAAAATAGTATATTTTAATGCCCGTAGTATAAAAAACAAGCTTAATGAGCTACAGGAAACATTGCACTAAGTTACAGATATGACGTCATTGCTTTGGTTGAAACGTGGCTGGACTCCACCGTATCCAACAATATGCTTTCTGAAAATGATTAATATGAAATAATTCGGTGTGACAGAATTGACGAGTATGGAGGAGTCCTAGTTATGTGTAAAAAATCTTTAAAATTTACGTTAGTAAAGATTCCTGACATATTTTCATGTATAGAATGCGTAGCTGTTGATTTTATTAGTAGAAAAAAATGAAAATTTTTGATTTATAGTTCAATTCCGACCGCCTGTTTATTTGTCAACTGAACTAGAAGGGTGCAGGAACAAATAACCCAAGGTCCAAATAATCCAAGCCTAGGGAAAAATAATCCAAGGTCACTAGGTCCAAATAATCCAAGGTAGGTACAAATAATCCGAACAAGAGCGCTTCGAATTGGATAATTTTTTCGCACCTGAGCTCATATTTAATTTATGCAAATTTTTGATCCTTTAATTGTTATTTCAAAAAATCGCGCTGGCAGCAATGAATTTCGCATTTCCAAAAGTTTAACAGCTAAAATTTCGCTAAAGTTTAACAATGATTGGATAGATTTTTAGAAGATTCTCGAAAATTCTTTAACAATAAAATTTTTTTCTGTTTTAATCCACCTTAAAAATTAGGTTTATAATATTTAATCTATAATCAATCACAGCTCAAGATTTAGGTTGTGTCTATCCATTAAAAATTTTTAAGTGAAAAAATTATTTGTTACTTCACTACCAAAGTTGTCCATTTTCCGGTAGGTAACGGGACTTTAGAGCCGGAGCGAGGGGACTTTAGAGCCGAGGGTCTTTAGAGCCGCAGTGTGGGACTTTAGAGCCGTATTGGAGGGACTTTGGAGCCGTAACTTAACTTTTGTGTTCAGAAAATTCATAAAAAATTAAGGGACTTTAGAGCCGAACAAATTTTGTCAAAGTTGGTTAAGTTACGTCATTTTCATACAATATATCACTGAAATTAGCCAAATTTTAAGTTGTAAAAGTTTTTAAAGTTTTCTACAATACTTTTAAAACCTTTTGGTGTCCGGAAAGAATATTTTCGGCATATCTTCCGAAATAAATATTTTTTTTTATTTAAGCAGTAAACTAAAGGAATTTTAATAATTTCAAGCTTTTTTTAGATTTTTATCTTGATTTGTAGGTTTCGCTTAGGCTTAGGAAAAATAACGTTTTTTGTCTTAAATTTTTATTGCAACATTTTCTAAAATAAAACATCTAAATCTAAAACATTTATTTATTTTTTTTTCATTTTCTAAAATAAATTTGGATTTGTCTTAAAATGTTTTTTTTATTCTTTTCTAGTTTAATAGGACAATTTCAGAAGCAATGTCAAATATTTATTTTGGAATGTTAATACTATTATTGCTCCTATTAAATTGTTCCTAACCTATGTACTACATTAATAGGGTACTCGATTTTATGCAAAAAAACTTGTTTCTTGTTTTTATGATTTTATATTGATATAAAAATAAAAAGTTGAAAAAATTGCATTTAAAATTGAAAAAAAAAATTAAAATTAAAACCAATTAAAATACGTAAAATGTTATCTTGGATTATTTGGACCTAGTGAAACCCTTTTGGCTTATTTGTTCGCACTTGGCAGGCGCTGACGCGGCGATTTTGGATTATTTGTTCGCATTTGGGAACAAATAATCCAAGACGCGCTGGATTATTTGGATCTTGGATTATTTGTTCGCACACTCGAACTAGAAAATAACTCGATTAATTTTTTATTGATCTGAACCGATTTCTTTTTTTTGTTTTATATCCATGTGCTAGCGTTGGGGACTACAACTTATCTCAAATTGAAAGGATAACTCCAAAAGTTTTAGTATCAAACTACGTAAATAATAAATATTTGGATTTGTAAATAAATGTGGGTCAGTTCAAATGGTTTCATTTCCTACCCATGAAAAAGAAACATAGTAGATTTAATTTTTTCTTCACAAAAAAACATTGTTTACGATGTTTCGGAAATTAAACCTTTGTCTTTTTCCTGCGACCATGTTTGTATAGATTTTAGTATAAATTTTTATCTAAATGTATAATATATAGAAAAAAATAAAGTTTTTAAGATGATAAAAATGCGGACTATGTTAAAATTAATAAGTATTTACAAGCTATTCAATGGAAAGATATATTCCTAAATTGCAAATGTGTAAATGATTATTATGAAGTAGGGTAGTACATTTAATTTCGGCACTTTTCCAAATTGGGCATTTTTGATTTTGGGCTATATGTTTGGTAATCCTGGACGGAATACGACGTTTGATAGCTCAAATGAGAGTTAATTATATGTAAATGACCGTCGTAAGTTTTTTATTTGTTATGTTATGATATTTTCATGTGAAATTGTGTGATTTATAAAAAATAAAATTGTTACTCGTTTTTAGAACATGGGCATTTCATGATTACGCAATAAATTGGTTTAAAAATTAAATTGTCCTGGTAAAATTTAGTCTATTTTCCGAATTTTTAGTTCCCGTGGTTCTAAGTTGCGTCTGTGGTGAGCAATTGTTATAAAACAAAATAGTGTAATTTCGGCACACATATTGCTGTAGGTAAAAACGAGTTGAATTAAGTGGTCGTGTGTTAAATTGTAGTTGTAAATAGTTAAAAGACAACGTTGAAATGTTTAGGGGTTTATAGCACTGCACTTAAACTCGATTAAGGGGGTCTTTTAAAAAAGTGCCGAAATTAAATGCATTTTTTTCCCAAATTTTGCTCATTTATATACCATTTGGCATTGTAGCTGTAACTTTTTGCCAGTTACACGTTGAACAACAAGGAGAAGCTTAAATTAAAAAAAACTGTCTGGAGATAATGATAGGCTTTTAAATTTTTGAAAATGATGATTTTTTGACTGAGAAACAATCGATTGTTTGTAAAGTGCCGAAATTAAATGCACACATTTAATTTCGGCAATTTTCCATTTTTTTAAAAACTGATTTAATTAAGTTAAAAAACAACTTTCGTACAGTGAAACTTTTATGACGCAACGCAGTATCGTGAAAGCTTAAAAATGAGCTATCAAACAAGAAAATCGGGCCATACAGTGAAAAATTACATCGGAAAAACAAAAAAGTGCCGAAATTAATTGCACTACCCTATATTTTGTGATATTAATTATATAACTGTACTAACAAGTTTGTCTTTGAAAAAACTTTAGGAAAGAAGGGATTAAGGTATCCCAAACACAGTCGATTACTTTTATCACAAAAGGGTATTTTGTATAAAAATAGTAAAAGTTCTCTCAAATAAAAAAAAATGTATAAAAACTGTGCTAAGAGTTATAAAAAAGCACTTAAAAATTATTCCAAACAGCGGGAAAAAAGTGCTATTGACAGCAAAAACATTAAAACATTTTATAAGTTTGCAAATAAAAAACTAAAGTCTAAAACGAATTCTTTTGGACCGATAAAAGTGTCTAACAGATTAAGAAATCTACCAAATAAGCTTTCAAGAACACCATATAATTTGCCAGCTTACTATTTTAAGCGTGTCTCGTACAATATTGCAAGTCCTTTAGCATTTATTTATGAATTATCTCTGAAAACAAATTGCGTGCCTGACATATGGAAAGAGGCATTAGTATCTCCCGCGTTTAAAAAAGGGTTAAGCTATGAAGTGAAAAACTATATACAGTTAAGTTTAACAAGCAACTGCCTAAGAACCATGGAAAATATAATTTATAAATCTTGTATTAAATATCTCAGAAATAATAATTAGATTTCAAAAGAGCAGTACGGTTTTTTAAAAGGACGTTCTGTTGGCTTGCAGCTTTTGCTTAGTCTTTGTGATTGGATTAGTGCTCTTGACGCAAAAAAGTGCACTAATATAGTTTACATGGACTTTGCAAAAGCGTTCGACACGGTAAACCAGTCAAAACTATTGCTTAAATTAAAAGCATATGACTTTTGTTATGAACTACTTTCATGGTTTGAGGAGTTTTTAATCACTAGGAAAAAAAACGTTATCAACGAAGCTTTTTCAAAAACCGCCGTGGTCACCAGCGGTGTGCCGCAAGGCAGTGTTTTAGTGTCTTTTTTTATAGTTTATATAAACGACCTACTTGAATATGTAGGCTCCGAAACATAAGTTAAGTTTTTTGCGAACGACGCAAAGTTATACACAAGGTTTTCTAAATCCGACAATAATGAAGGTTTTGTTAAGTCTTTACAGCAATTTTGCGGGTGGGCTGATACGTGGCAGTTAACTATTGCCTTCCATAAATGTAATGTTATGTCTCTTGGTTATGACAATCTGTGTAAAACTTATAGCTTAAATAATTTTAAAATTAATCAATGTGATAATGTACGGAATTTGGGTATTGTAATAGACAAAAAACTACAATTTTCCGAACATTGCGCTAAAATTTCAGCCAATGCATGTGCAAAAATAGGTTTACTTTTTCAAGTGAAATGAATACGCTATTACTTGCGTATAAAACCTATATACACCCGCTGTTAGAGTTTGAAACTATATATGGTCACCATTTTTAATTTAAAAAAATATAGAAATTTTGGAAAAACCACAAAGGATAAAATATGCAAGAAGACTTTATGAACGGTTTTGTTTTTCATATGTTGACTATCAGACATGGTTAAACGAACTTAATTTAGAAAAGTCTTGAACATCGCCGTATCAAAAATGACATGATATTAGTTTACAAAATTTTATATGGATTAGTGAATATAGAAAAAGGCTTTTTATTTAGTATAGATGAAACTGATAGACTAAGAAATAATGCTTTTAAGCTAAAAGTAAAAACATTTCGGTTGGATGTAGCAAAACATTTTTTTGTAAATCGTGTAATAAAAACATGGAATAAGCTACCTAGAGTTCTGACTGACTCAATAAATTAATTTAAAAAGAAAATCAAAACTATTAACTTAGAGCAACTGTAAAATAAAAAAAGTTTAAACCTCCACTGATATTTAAATTTAACAGAAATTTTGCACTACAAAAATAACTCTCGTTTGATTTTTAGATCAAATCCTGGCTCGATTAAAAGAGCCAGAAAAAAATTATTGAAAAAAAATTAAAAAAAGATGGCCGAAATTAAGTCAGCTATCGTATGTATAAAAACAGTACAAAAGTACTATTTTTTACTACAATACCGTGTTTGTGATAGTAAATTTTGACCTAAATTCACACAACATGCTAACATAGCACCAAGTTCACAGGCGTTCAGTGGACAGGTCCCTGCATCGTGAAAACCACGAACAATATTTTAACTAATTTGCCAAAAATCATTTTTAAATAATAAACTTACGCTTTTTGGATAATAGGTATAGGCATGTTTAGTCAGTCAAACACAAAAATATTATATATGCAGCGTTTACGCTAATTTGCCGAAAAAATGCTAATATTTTTGATGGATTATTAAACGTAAACAATTGTTTGTTTCTGAAGTAACGGATTTTACTATTACAAAATGCTGAGATACAATTATTTGAGGCGAATATATATATATATATAAATATACATTATATACATATATACTCAATTAAACTCGATATACTCGAGTCATAAAACTGCAAAAACATGGTTATAATCAAAAACTAAAGCTTAGAAATTAAGAAGCACAATATTTTTTATCTGTTCTTGTTTTAGATTATTAATATAGCAAATTGATTTCAATATTTATTTATTATTACCGTGTTGTAAATGATTGATAAAATATCATATAAAGTCACTAACTACCGAAAAAATATTTTCGAATAAATCAGCTATAAATCTGCCAAAAGATGTGTTTTGATCAAATATTTTAATGCAATTTACTTTATAAATCAAATGATTTTCAAAAAATAATTGTTTTTCAACAAAATTATGCCTTTTTTGCAATGTTTTTTTCTTTCAACAATCTTATCTCCAACGATTTATTGTCTCTCAGATCTAATCTCCAGCGATCTAGTGTTCTACGATCTAATCTCCCACGATCTATTGTCGACGGTCTAGTCGGTTCCCGGAAATTTCGTTTTTTACAATATACGTCTTTCAACATCTCGTCTTTTACAACTCGTCTTCTGAAAACTCGTCTTTTGGATGCGATTTTGTAAACGCACTTTTCAAAAGACAAGTTTCTTCTATTTTTTGACTAAAACAATGTATTAAAAACCTTTTTTTACCTAACCCTTAAAAACCTTTTTTTACCTAACCCTAAGCAAAAGCCACAAATCAAGCAAAATTTTTATCACAATGAACTTTTATTAAATGATTTATTTAAAAAACTGAGAATCTAAGCCTAAGCAAAACCTAAAAATCAAGCAAAACTTTATCATGGTAAATTTGTATTTAATGATGCTTTTTAAACTGAAGATTATATAAATCTTATTTTTTCCCCAAGCCTGAGCACAACCAAAAAACCAAAGAAAATTTTATCATTGGGGTAGAAACTAGCATTTTTGAAACTACGTTTACAAAATCGCATCCAAAAGACGAGTTTTCCGAAGACGAGATGTTTAAAAGACGAGCTTTCCGAAGACGAGTTGTAGAAGACGAGATGTTGAAAGACGAGATGCAGAAGACGGAAACATTTCCACACCTCCCTTCAAAACCACCGTATTAGTAGCTTTCTCCTTTTGCGTTTTTTTTTTTCTTTTCCTAATACAAAATAGTTTTTGCTCCTATTCGTTCCATTTCGTACTCCTCCTTTTGTTGAATCTGTAGTATTAAAGATATATTCTTTGCTTTTGGGTCATACACTACAATCCGGTTACTTGCTTCTATTTCCTTCTTATGACAAATAAAAAAAAAAAAGTAGTTCATGTATTCATGAAAATCTCATTTATGGACGTTTAACTAATTTTAAGATAATTTAATTTTTATTTTCAGGCACACAGGAATGTCAAGCAGATTCTAGGAAATTTGAACGCCAGCACTTGATCGCCGAGCATTTGACCGCCAGCATTAGAACGCCGCGCACTTGAACGCCGAGCATTAGACCGCCACAGTACGCGTTGCTTTAAAAAGGACGTTAAAACTACCCGCCAAGGTTGTATAAACTCCCCCCAAGAATAAAAAAAACTCAATAGAATATAAACAATTGTTTTAATATAATATTTAAACAAAGCAATGTTGTTTTAACAATAAAGAAAAATAACAATAAAAGTCACAAATTTATATTTTTCCTTGAAATTAAAGAAAAAAACTTAGTGAACGGTGAGTTCTTTAATAATATAAATCTGTTTTTCCGGCTACGTCGCATTTCCCCAGAAAAATAGTCTCGATTCCCCATAAGAGTCTCGATTCCCCAGACATTCCTGTGTGCCTGAAAATAAAAATTAAATTATCTTAAAATTAGTTAAACGTCCATAAATGAGATTTTCATGAATACATGAACTACTGCATAAATGGATTGAAAGTTCTTTACTGAATAGGGATATTTTGTATCAGGAGACTAAACGGTGTCCGGAAATTTCGTCTTCTGCATCTCGTCTTTCAACATCTCGTCTTCTACAACTCGTCTTCGGAAAGCTCGTCTTTTAAACATCTCGTCTTCGGAAAACTCGTCTTTTGGATGCGATTTTGTAAACGTAGTTTCAAAAATGCTAGTTTCTACCCCAATGATAAAATTTTCTTTGGTTTTTTGGTTGTGCTCAGGCTTGGGGAAAAAATAAGATTTATATAATCTTCAGTTTAAAAAGCATCATTAAATACAAATTTATCATGAAAAAGTTTTGCTTGATGTTTAGGTTTTGCTTAGGATTAAGTTCTCAGTTTTTTAATAAATCATTTAATAAAAGTTCATTGTGATAAAAATTTTGCTTGATTGTGGCTTTTGCTTAGGGTTAGGTAAAAAAAGGTTTTTAGGGTTAGGTAAAAAAAGGTTTTTAATACATTGTTTTAGTCAAAAAATAGAAGAAACTTGTCTTTTGAAGTGTGTTTACAAAATCGCATCCAAAAGACGAGTTTTCAGAAGACGAGTTGTAAAAGACGAGATGTTGAAAGACGTAAAATATTGTAAAAGACGAAATTAATGGCAAATTACTAGACCGTTTGACAATAGATCGTGGGAGATTAGATCGTAGAAAACTATTAATTCGCTGGAGATTAGATCTGAGAGACAATAGATCGTTGGAGATGAGATTGTTAAAAAAAAATTTAAAAAAAGGCATAATTTTGAAAAACAATTATTTGTTAAAAATTAGTTGATTTGTAAAGTAAATTTCATTAAAATATTTTATCAAAACACATCTTTTGGGAGATTTATAGCTGATTCATTCGAAAATATTTTTTCGGTAGTTAGTGAATTTATATGATATTTTATCAATCATTTACAACACGGTAATAATAAATAAATATTGAAGTATGAATTTGCTATATTAATAATCTAAAACAAGAACAGATAAAAAATATTGTGCTTCTTAACTTCTAAGCTTTAGTTTTTGATTATAACCATGTTTTTGCAGTTTTATGACTCGAGTATATCGAGTTTAATTGAGTATATATGTATATAATGTATATTATATATATATATATATATTCGCCTCAAATAATTGTATCTCAGCATTTTGGTAATAGTAAAATCCGTTACTTCATAAACAAACAATTGTTTACGTTTAATAATCCATCAATAATATTAGCATTTTTTCGGCATAAATTAGCGTAAAAGCTACATATATAATAATACTTTTTGGTTCACTGACTGACTAAACTTGCCTATATTATCCAAAGAGCCTAAGTATATTATTTAAAAAAAATATTTTTGGCAAATTAGTTAAAATATTGTTCGTGGTTTTCACGATGCAGGGACCTGTCCACTGAACACCTGTGAACTTGGTGCTATGTTAGCACGTTGTGTGAATTTAGGTCAAAATTTACTATCACAAACACGGTTTTGTAGTAAAAAATAGTACTTTTGTACTGTTTTTATACATACGGTAGCTGACTTAATTTCGGCCATCTTTTTTTAATTTTTTTCAATAATTTTTTTCTGGCTTCTCTAATCGAGTCAGGATTTGATCTAAAAATCAAACGAGAGTTATTTTTGTTGTGCAAAATTTCTGTTAAATTTAAATATCAGTGGAGGTTTAAACTTTTTTTATTTTACAGTTGAAAAAAGTTAATAGTTTTGATTTTCTTTTTAAATTAATTTATTGAGTCAGTCAGAACTCTAGGTAGCTATTTCTACGTCTCCACTGGACAGGATTTACAAAAAAATGTTTTGCTACATCCAACCGAAATGTTTTTACTTTTAGCTTAAAACCATTATTTTTTAGTCTATTCAGTTTCATCTATACTAAATAAAAAGCCTTTTTTAGAATCCACTAATCCATAAGCAATACGTAACTGAACGAAGTACAAGCGTACATAAAACTACGTATTGCTCTT
>JASAMX010013209.1:0-11447 GCA_030248175.1 Microlaimidae sp. YZB2_3
ATGGTATTTACCACAAAAAGGTATTTAAGGCCCTAAAAAAGCTCCCAAACAAATTGTCTCGAACACCTGACTGTTTTCCAGCTTACTTTTTAAAACGCTTGGCTAAAGTTATTGCTGAACCTTTGGCAATAATCTTTCAGATGTCTTTTGATTTTGGAGAATTACCACTTGATTGGAAAATAGCTTTATTAAACTTACTGTTTAAAAAAGGCACCAAAAGCCTAAAAGAAAATTATCGTCCAATTTCACTTACATCTTTTTCTTGTAAACTAATGGAACAGCTTGTCAAAGAAGAACTGCTTGTCTTTTTCCATATCATTTTGTCAAGGTTTCAACATGGTTTTAAGGCAAAAAGTTCTACAATAACACAGCTGTTGGAAACTTTTAATGAGTGGACGCTAGCACTAAAAGATAAATTTCTAATTGATGTCATTTACTTGGATTTTGCCAAGGCCTTTGACACCGTGTCACATCAAAAATTGTTATATAAGCTAGAAAAATATGGTGTTTCTGGTAAATTTTTAAAATGGATAAAAAATTTTTTAGTTGGGCGGGAAATTAAAGTTGTAATTAATAACTCAGTATCCAAATCATTTCCTGTAAGAAGTTCAGTTCCTCAGGGTTCTGTTTTAGGTCCATTTTTGTTTTTGGTATATATTAATGATATTGTTGATTGTGTTAAGTTCTCACAAATTAGACTCTTTGCAGATGATATAAAGTTGTTTGTAAAATCTTCATCTAAAGATTACCACATTCAAACCTTGAGACTTCAGCAAGATTTAGATAGAATACACAGCTGGTCACAAGACTGGCAACTGCAGTTATTTAATCACAAATGTGAAGTTCTTCATATTCGAAATCATAGCAGAGTTAATTTGTAAATATAAGCTTGGTAATAACGTACTTGCAACTACAGAATTGGTGCGTGACTTAGGTGTTTATATATCCCATGATCTGAAATTTTCTAAACACTGTGAAATCACAGCAAAAAAAGCTATGAGAGTGACATCACTAATTTTTAGAACATTCAATTCAAACTCTAGAAATAATTTTCTCAGAGCATATAAGTCCTATGTTAGACAAATTTTGGAGTATGCTATTGCAGTTTGGAACCCTTATTTACAAAAGGATATAAACATTTTGGAAAAAGTGCAACAAAATTTCACTAGACGTTTGTTTTATAAATGCAAGTTGTTACTTGTTGGTTATGAACATAGACTGAATTACCTAGGTTTAGAAAGATTAAAGGATCAAAGAGACAAAATTGATTTATATGAGTGCTTTAAAATTCGTCGTTGCTCTGACATAATGAGCCACATGCAAAATTTCAAAAAATTTTTTTTTAACGTTTTAGGTTCAGAACCACATTTAGCATCTTGTGACATAAAGAGCCACATTCAAATGAAGCTAAAAGGGGTAGAAAATGAAAGTTTTATTCTGAGCCAAATGAGCAACTCAACTTACAGAACGAGCCACATTGGTTTGAATTTTTCAGCCATATTGACATAATGAATTAAAACAATTCTGGCTCATTCTTTTATTCAAGACAATAAATTAGCCAACAACTTTTTGGCTCAATGTGGATTTTAATGTGATATGATTTTCATTGTGACAAAAAGAGCCAACAAGTGTTCGACTCATTGCAGATTATAATGTGATGTGACTCATTATTTTTGGGCTTTAGAAAGTAATTGACACCTCTTTTAGTCAATTAACACCTCTTTTTTTAGTTTTAATTATTTTTATGTTTTAGTAAATAATGGCTAATGAGTTATTGCGGTCATACGCCTATCAAAGCTTGTCTACTTGCTTCAGAAAGCCTTGATAGATAGATAGAAGAGGGCGGGACCCTAGTGTTAAGGGGCCCTGGTGTTCATCAACGATCTACTGACCACACTTCTTGGAATGAGTTATGCTTGTGCTTATCTCATTTTCTTTAAACTGTATTATTTCATTTATTATCGACCAAAAAGGAAATATATAGTGGGTTTCAGAAGAATTATCTATGTGTGGCACTCCTATACAGTAGCAGCCGATGAAGTGAATAAAGGTCGAAATAAATAGAGAAATAAATAGTTTTGTAACTTTATTCATTTTCTTGATGATCTGTATTTGGTTTTTGAGTTGAGTCCAATGTAATTTTATTTGAAATTTTGATGTTGCTAATAATTCAAAAATGAGCCAAACTGTGAGTTAAAATAAAATAGTTACCTATTCTGTTCTTACAGAAGGAGACAAAAATCCACTGACTCACATCATGGCAAAATTTAGCAGTTTAACAAAAGGAGCCAAAATCTTAAGGCTCAATTAATCTGTAGGTACTGACTATGACATAAAGAGCCACAACTCTCTGACTTCTCAAACGACTTAATCAGCTTGCTGACAGAATGAGCCACAATGATAAATAGGCATGTTTCTCAGCCAAGGCAAGCATTTGAGGAATACAAAATATGTCAAAAGATACCACAACTGATTATTGGTATTGATTACTGTAAGTTTGATTAAATACCTGATTTCAGAGGACTCTTTGAAACTTTAAAATAGCCATAACTCAAAGTTGGGTTTTTGCATGTGGCTCATTATGTCAGAGCAACGACGAATTATACATTGCTTAAACAATTTGCAAGCCAATGATTTTTTAAGTTTAACCTGCAGCCCACCCGTGGTCATCCATTTAAATTGGCAATGGAAGACTGCCGAATTAACGCAAGGAAATTTTCTTTTGCAAAAACATCTATGGGAACAATCTACTCCCATCTCAAGTAAATGTCGATTCTTTGGATGCATCCAAGAAAAGTTTTAAAACTGACTTAAATAAGCGCTCTTTTGAGCCTTAAAGTCATATCAGATAGCTATGTTCATTGATAATTAGATACAATTGTGATTAATATTGGCGGCAATTAAGTCACAGATTTGATGTTGTTGATGAAAAAAAAAGAAAAAAAAATAGAAAAAGAGAAAAAAAACAACACAATGAAATGATGAAAACAGAAGAATTAAACTATGCATAAACTATGCTTAGTATGATATTAATTCTGTTATCTGATCATAAAAAAAATGTCTGTTTTTATTTCACAAAACAACCCCCTCGCTCTTCCCTATCCAGGTACCCCTGACCGACCTCACTTATGAGTATATATTGCCCTGACGGCTTTGCACAGGCTGAATGTTGGTGTTTAGATATTTGAAAGAGTTCCGAGTGGAGCCGTGCCCTTTGTTCAAGCAGCACCAGTGCAGTCACCACCGCCCTTACACCTGCTTCCACTGGCACTTCAGCAACCAGCGACGCCGACGCCCCATCCGACGCCGAGACGGAACTTTCAACTATAGCGCGGATATCTACTGCACAAAATACGACGAGAACTCCGGACAGTGCCCCGATGGAGACGAGTATGTTACATTTTACTTTTATTTAGTACAATTAGACTTAGTTGGTACTACTGGCGATTGAGGCCACAGGTAGGCAGCCCTCCGGATTTTGGGGGGAGGGGTATACCCGACCTCCGATATTTGTGGGGGAGTGTCCCAAAAATTTTGGGTACCTATACGTCAAATACCCCAATTTTAACGTATTTAGTACTGGGACCCCCTAAATTTTAGGGGGAGTGTACAGGGTACCCCCAAATTTTAGGGGGGTGTCGGCTATAATCAGGATTTTTTTTGGGTGGGGTATAATCACCCCCCCCCCCCCACACACACACACATAAACAAGGGAAAAATTTTTTAGTCCTTTTAAAACGCTTAAAAATTTTTCTCTGGGAGGCGAATTTGGGGGGGGTGTACCCGGGTACCCCAAACTTAGGGGAGGCGGGGTGTCAGCAAAATCCGAAATTCGAGGGGTATAACCCCCACCCCCTTCCCTCTGCCCACCTATGCCCCCCACCCCCCCCCCCCTTTCCTCGCCTGCCCACCTATGATTGGGTTTATTTAAATTAAAAGTGGGACCTTCGCTCAGGTATAAACAAAGTCAAAAGTGCAGTAAAAACACAGGAGGGTTTGAAAGAGTTTAGATTTTTAACGCTATAAAAAGACTGAAGAGAACTTCCGTAGATTGTACCAAATATTAAATTTTTTTTATTAATTTTAATTAAAAATGAATGAAGAAATCATAAAGGAAAAATTTTGTGAGAATTTTGAAAAAATATAAATTGCAAAAAAAACTGATATTAGAAACCTTGTTAAAAACTTTCAAATGGGAACGGCCAATTTCGCTCCAGTCCAGCCACTTCGCTCCTGACCCATTTCGCTCCCAAGAAATTTTTGCAAATTTATTATTTTTTGCTGGGATCAACCTCGCTCCAGGGACGTACCCAGTGTTTTGTTTGGGGGGGAGGGCGGTTTTGTGAACAAAAAAATTTAAGGGGGAGGCTCCCCCCCCCCACCGAAATGGTAAGGGGGCAAGCAAATTGAAAAGCACAATTCAGGGATTGTGACATCAAATCAATTTAATTTACTGTTTTAAACCACTAAAAAGTTGTTTTTTTTTTAATAAAAAGCATAATAGTTTAAGAAATACTAAGGTTATGATTGAAGTCCTAATGAGTAATGATTCAAGTCATGAAAGTAATGCTTCTAGTCATGAAGTTCAAAAATACAGAAATTTAAAGTGAAATATATAAAAATCATTCTAGATAATATAACCCACCTTACCTTATTATTATTGTAATAAAATGTAAATGAGCAAAAATGAAGCATAAAAATGAAATACATTACCATCTTTTTATCTAACATCAAAATAATGTTGTTAATCCTAAAAACCTCTCAACTTTAATACAGCTACACCATATCAAATTTTCGGTTTCGCAATATTTTTTGGATTGGTACATTATATAGGTCTGCGTCTGATTGAAAACGCCCTTGTAGAGTTAAACTTGATTTAAAAAGTGCTTGATTAGTTTTTTACATCAATAAATGTTGTAAAATCTTAAACAGAAAATTAAAAGTTTAAAGTTATGAAAAGTTAAAGTTATTAAAAGTTATGAATGAATAAGTTCTAAGAACACAAAAAAATGATGTGTCCATCCCATGTTTTGAAAATGATGTGTCCATCCCATAAAACAAACAAGTTCTTTTCTTAATAAGTTTTTAAAAATGATATCCCCATCCATTCCCCATGGAACAAAAAAGTTTTTTTTTTTGAAGAAGCGGTTTGTTAAATATTTGCTAAACATTATTGTCTCATAGTGTCTTATAAATAATTTTTTTGGACTGGAAGAAAAAGGGCAGACGCAGAGTGGAGTTTATTCCTTAAAGGCCAAAAAATAAATGATGTTATAATTAGAATAACGTAATATTGTTTGTACTAGTAAAAAACAAATTATGTAAAAATAGGTCTGAATCTGAAAATTTCTTAAATTGTTAAAATAAGTTAAATCCTTTAAAAAATAAAGTCAAAAATGGTCCTATTTTTACTATTAAAAAGGGACGGCAGTTATTACTTACAAAAAATATTGTACTAACTTTGAAATAACATTAGCATTAGGCAAGATAAATAGCGGGATATGGCGAAATGATCTGGCAACCATTTCGGGGTGGGGGGGCGCCCGCCCCCCCCGCCCCGCCCCTGGTTACGTCCCTGCCTCGCTCTGTAGTAAGTAAATAGGGTCTGTTACTGTTTGAAATATAAAATGAGTCACATGCACATAACATGACATATAATTTATACGAATTGTGGCTCATTTTGCTATAGTAACGAACGACGATTCGCCCTTTGCGATTTTTGAACTCGAAAATGCGTCTCAAACGCGTGTATAATAGTATATATAATAGTATAATAGTGTATATTACATGGAGGAAAATTAGTTTAGCTTACGGGTGGATTAAGAAGGCATGCAAGACAAAGGGCTTTTGTAACAACCAGACCTGAGCACTGCCCCCCGGGTTTTATTGGGGGGGGTGGGCACGGGGGACACTTTTTTTAAACGGGAGGAGGGCGGCAAGCAATGGAAAAAGCAAAAGACAAAAGAAAAAAAAAGAAGTGAAAATGGACAAAAAAAAACGAAATTAGGGTAAAAACAGGTCTAAAATGGCTTAAAGTGCATTGAAATAGGCTAAAAACTGCAAAAATTTTGCGATGATGGCGTCATTATAGGTCGAAATCGGCGCCATGATTTTTGGGTACTTTTTCATTTTTGGGCGGGGGGGGAGCGAATCCTCCCCAATAAAGCGGGAGGGCGGCATTTCCAGATCGTGCACAGGTCTTTAACGAAAAGGGCAAGGGGGGGGGGGGAACCGGGGGAAAAGAAACGAACCGAGCCCCGGAGGAAAAAAGAAAACACAGAAAGCCCAGCAAACACCAACGCAGAGAAACACACCAAAGGACCCCCCCCACCGAAACCCCACCCAGAAGGGAACCCCCCCCAACCCCCCTACTGATGCAAAGAAGGGAATTACCTTGCTCACCAACCACTAAAGGGATTGGGCTAAATGAGATATCATTGCAAAGCTTACGGTCCGGAGAATGTCATAAAGAGGTTGAAATTTAGAAAAAATTGCATGGACATCTTTAGCCTGGACAAAGTATTTTCACAAAAAGGAGAAACCTATGGATTTTGGAAAGTGAAATTTTTTTGTTTTAAAATTGGCTCGAACTTATTGATAAGAGTAATTATCCAATGTAAAACCAAAATGTCATGTTTTTTGGTAAGAATAACATGGACATCTAAATGCTGGACAACTTTTTCCACCAAAAAGAGGAACGACCTTCCTCCCCAACAAGCAAAAGGATTGGGCTAAATGAGATATCATTGCAGCAATTGCAAAGCTTACAGACAGGGGAATGTCATAAAGGGTTTGAAATTTAAAAAAATTGCATGAAAATCTTTTGGTTGTAAAACACTTTTTCACAAAAACAGGGCGCTATGGACTTTGAAAGTTGAAAAATTTTTATCTTCGAATTGGTTCAAACTTATTTGTGAGAGTAATTCGCCAATGTCAAACCAGAATATCATGTTTTTGAAAAAATGAAAATGGACATCTTTATGCTGGACAACGTTTTTGTTTTACTAAAAGGAGGAATGACCTTTCTCCTTAACCCCAAAAAGGATTGGGCTAAATAGATCATTGCAAAGCTTAAGTTTCAAGAAATGTCATAAAAGGGTTAATGTTTCAAAAAATAAATAACAAGGACATTTTTTTGCTGGACAACGCATTTTGACCAAAGGGGGGCCTTTTTCCCAACCACAAAATGGATTGGGCTAAATGCATAGGTGAGCGCGGTCGGGGAAGCTAGGGGGGGTGGTTACCCGGGGTAAATCGAATTTTGAATTTTAGGAGGGGGGTCCGTAGCCCCCCCCTAGCTTTTTAGGGGGGGTCAACCCGGGGTGCGAAATTTTGAAATCTAGAGGGAGGGAGGGGGGTCAGGTGGAGTCCGGTGTCCAAAGCAAAACAGTTTTAAACCATAATAATTTTAATAATTGTTCTTTGTATAGGATAATACTACATTTTATTGAATAGAAAGCCATATTCATGTATAAAAAGGGTGTAAAAGCATGAATATGTGATGAAAATTGACGTTTTTGGAAGAAAATTTAGTATAAAAAAGGCACCTAAAATTTTCCCGAGGGTGGGGTCAGATTTCAAAATCTAGAGGGGGGTCAGGGGTAAAAAATTCGGAAATTTGAGGGGAGGGGGGAGCCCCTAGATTTTTGTCTAGGGGGGGGTCCCAAAATTTCGTACCCCACCCTGCCCCCCCCCCTTTCTCATCTATGGCGAAATGAGGTATCATTGCAATGCAAAACTTACAGTCTGGAGAATGTAATAAATGGGTTGAAATTTTAAAAAAAATAACATGGACATCTTTATACTGGACAACGTATTTTTACCAAAGAGGGAAAGACCTTTTTCTCCAATCACAAAAAGAATGGGGGATAAATCAGATCATTATGGGTAAACCATATAGTTCAGGGAGCATCATAAGGGGGTTGAAATTAGTAAAAAAAATAACACGGACATCTTTATGCGGGACAACATATTTTCACCAAAAGGGGGAAAGACCCTTCTCCCCAACTAAAATTAGATTCGGTGACTGAGGTATCACTGTAAAGCTTACAGTCACGGGAATGACATAGAAGGGTTGAATTTTGAAAAAAAAATTAGTAAATGAATATAAAAAATGCGGGAAAAATAATTTGTCAGCCGTATGGCTGACACGGGCTTCTTGTAAGGTAAAAATAGGTCTAAAATGGCTTAAAATACATTGAAATAGGCTAAAAACTGCAAAAAAAATCGCGATGATGGCGTCATCATAGGTCAAAAATGGCGTCATCATTTTAGGGTACTTTTTCATTTTTTGGCGGGGGGGGGCAAATCCTCCAATAAAACGGGGGGGGGCATTTCCAGACCGTGCACAGGTCTGGGGTTAGTTAACCTTCTCTCCCCCCCCCCCACTTCTGAGTGGGGGGGGGGTTAAACCCCCTTTCTCAGAATTTGGGGGGGTTAACCCCCCAACCCCCTTCCCGTACCGATATATGGGTTAATCTTTTTTCCCACCCCTTATTTGGGGTTTAACCCCCCCTTGGGGTTTAACCTCCCCCACTCCGGACCAACTTGCCCATGTATGCTTTAACGAAACCCCCCCCCCCCACTACTCGGAAGTGGGGTGGGGGGAGAAAAGGTTAACCTCCCAATTTTGGAAAAATGAAAAAAAAGTCTTTAAACTGCCTCCAAACTTATGTTTTGAAGTTAAAATGGATGTATTAAGCAATAAAAATCTCAAAAATGCAATAAAAATGCTTTTTGATCTAAAATTAGCGTTTTTTACCAATTTTTCCTTCAAAATCAAATAACGATACGCAAAACTGTGCACGGTCTGGAAATGCCCCCCCCCGTTTTATTGGAGGATTTGCCCCCCCCCCCGTTTTATTGCCCCCCTGCCAAAAAATGAAAAAGTACCCTAAAATTATGACGCCATTTTTGACCTATGATGACGCCGTCATCGCGAATTTTTTGCAGTTTTGACCTATTTCAATGTATTTTAAGCCATTTTAGACATATTTTTACCTTATCTTCGCTTTTTTTGTCCCTGTTTTCTCGTTTCCCTTCTTTTTTTTCTTTTTTTTCTTTCCCTCCTGCTTCCCCCCCCCCCCCCCCGCCGTTTTATCGCCCCCCCCCCGTTTCAAAAAAGTTGGCCCCCGTGCCCCCCATAGGTGAGGAAAAGGGGGAGGGCGGGGTGGGTTCGATCCCCCCCTAGCCTTGAAATTTTGAGACCCTTCCCCCTAGACGAAAATCTCAGGCCCCCCCCTGCCCTCAGATTTCCAATTTTTTCCCCTAGCCCCCCTCTTCTGATTTTGAAATCTGACCCCCCCCCCCCCCCCCCAAATTTCCGAATTTTTTACCCCTAACCCCTATAGATTTTGAAATCTGACCCCCCCCCTACCCTCCCCTATTCAGGAAAATTTTAGGTACCTTTTTTTTTTCTAAATTTTCTTCCAAAAACAATCACATATTCATGCTTTTACACCCTTTTTATACATGAATATGGCTTTTTATTCAATAAAATGTAGTATTATCCTATAAAAAGAACAATTATTAAAGTTATTATGGTTTAAAACTGTTTTGCTTTGGACACCGGACCCCATCTGACCCCGACCCCCCTCTAGATTTCAAAATTTTGCACCTGACTGTGCTCACCTATGGTGCCCCGCCCATTTTGGAATTGCCCCCCCGTTTTAACCCCGGGGGGGGGCAGTGCACAGGTCTGACAATACGGGTAAAATCAAACTGCACTCCAGAAAAAAAACAATATTGTTACCTGGAGAATGGCCTCCAATTCCTAAAGCGTGAGGGGCAATGCCCAGCATTCGGTGGGCGCGGGGGGTTTAGGGGGGTTAACCCCCCCCCCCAAGTTCTGAGAAGGTGGGTTTAACCCATACATGGGCAAGTTGGTCCGGAGTGAGGGGGCGGTTAAAACCTAAACCAATACCATAGGTGTCCGACCCCTGACGGCTAAGGGGGGGTTTGAACCCGGGGTAATCCCATTTTTTTCCATTTTGTCGGCCCAGGAGGGGGGGTCAGCCTGGACCAAATTTTCGAAAAATTTTGACCCCGGGGTAGCCTGGACTGATGGGTCCTTTGGGAGGGGGGATGCCTGGACTGGGGTACTGTGAGGGAGGATGTCCTGAACCTGCCAAAAAAACTTCAGAAAACTGTTAAAAACGTTAACATATTATAAGAGGTACCTTTTTGTTGAATTTTTTTGCTTCCGGTAAAAGTTTGACCAACTTTTTTCTTTTCCGGTTACATAATAAATAATAATAATCATTGTATTTTGTTTTCATTTCATTATTTTGCATGCGGCAACTTGCCGGGCAAGTGTTTAACGAACGGCGGCAACGCAAAAAACGGACCGGTCCTTTAAAAAAACGGACCGTTCGTTTTCAAAACGAACATTTGAATTTTATTTTTTTTTATTTTTAATGTAACGTACCAACCAGTTTGTAAAAAACCTAAGGTTTATTATAAATTATAAAAATTTGTATAGAACACTAAAATTATTGTTATATTTATGAGGAATATATACGTATATAAAGTTAGCGCACGAAATTCGTGCGCGCACGGAGTGTCGCGCCGAATTTTGAGCCTGTATATGTTTCAGTCGCGCGCACAAAAAAACGATTTTTATGCCTATCGCACATTAAGTCAGATACGGGGGGTGGAACAGCTGTTAGGGGGGGGAGGGTCAGAAAACCGCCTTCGGCGGGGGCGGTCAGCCTGGACCGGGGTTTTAGGGGGGAGGGAGGGTCCAAAATGGGCGCTAGGGGGGAGGGGTACCCTGGACCGGCCCTCAGGGGGGGGGGCGGTCCGGGCAGTCCAGGCTGGTCGGACACCTATGAAAATACCCATATCGTTTTTTTTTCTGGGGTGCATTTTACCCATATCGTTTTTCGATTTTAAAGAAAAAATAGGTAAAAAACGCTAATTTCAGGTCAAAAAATCTTTTTTATTGCATTTTTGAGCTTTTTATTGTTTAAAACATTCATTTTGACTTCAAAACCTAAGTTTGGAGGCAGTTAGAAGTCATTTTAATGAATTTTTTTTCTTCATTTTTTATGAAATTGGGGGGGGGGGGTAACTTTTTCTCCCCCTGCCCACTTGTGAGTGGGGGGGGGCTTCAAGATTCGGACCCTTGTCTTTTAAAATAGAACTTTTAACTGCCTCCAAACTTAAGTTTTGAGGTCAAAATAAATGTTTTAAGCAAATAAAAGCTCAAAAATGCAATAAAAAGGGCTTTTTAACCTAAAATTAGCGTTTTTTACCTATCTTTCCTTCAAAATCGAAAAACGATATGGGTAAAATGCATTCCAGAAAAAATGATATGGGTCTGCGTTTCTCGGATTTTAACTCCTCCCCTAATTCGGGTTTAACCCCCCCCAATCTGGACCAACTTGCCCATGTATGGTCATAGTGCGTCATTTTGACCTATTATGACGCCACCCTTGCAAGCAATA
>JASAMX010013210.1:0-16580 GCA_030248175.1 Microlaimidae sp. YZB2_3
TTTAATTTTTAGACTTATTTCGCTTTATACTATTCCATTTAATATAAGGCTTTTTTTTCGAAACTTTGTTTCGTCTTTTGCTGGAATTTATTTAAAAAATACTTCCAATAGAGAGACACAGTTACCCTCTTTTACGTACGTAAAAATAAACTGAATATTGCTGTATTTATGGTTTAATAAAGAATTTTCCGTGAAAAATGGGGGTTAATTTATTTAGAAGGCTGTTAAAACTTCAATTTAATTTAATTTGGTAAAATTTAAAGCTCCAAATAGTATATTTTTATTGAAATTTATAATTTTTGGAAGGCCATAATATCTTTTGTATTTTTTAACGCATAAATAATTCTGTCTCATTTCGTAGTACGTTTTGTCAATTTATTTTCAGAAGGTGTGTTTATAAATTGCTTTAAGAGCTCATCATCGCATGGTAGCAGTGGCGTAGTTGGTTAGCGTTTCGTCACTTTTTTGGAAGGTCCCGAGATAAAAACACCACATAGAACAATTTTGGCCACAATTTTTTTTTGATTTTAGTAATGTTTTTTTATTTTTTTAAAATTTTAAAATTTTATTTCACATGAATTACGAAAAAAATATCATTGTTGTGAACAGGATTTGTTGTCTGTTTTTCGCCAATTCGTCAAATTTTCGTCATTTTAATATCTTAAAATATTATAATACACAAAAGTATAATAATTCAAAAATAAATTGTGTGTAAATAAAAATAGGTAATTTTTGCTCTTTATTGCAACTTATTAACTTCTGCAAACTATCTGTCAATAAAAAAAAACTGTACTAAGAAGAACCTAAGTGTCAGTGCAAGGTGCCTATAGTGTGCTGTGGTGCTGTGGGTGCTGTGAGGCTAAACCACCGCGTGGCGCCTCCGCGCCACTGACACATTATTATTTTTTTAATAAAACTTTGAATTAATTTTGTTATCAGTAATGTAAGAATTAAAAAAAGTACTGTGTTGTTTTCGCCGTTTTTCGCGCGGTTGAAGCAGATGGCGCTGGGAATCTGTACAATCCTTATTGTTGCCAAAAGGCTGTTATTGTGCGGCTAAAAGTTTTTATTTTACCAGTTTTCAATTTATTATTTTGATCAAAAAATCGATAACAAGGACCTAAATTAAAAAAAGTGGCTTCTAAGAAAGTTGCGTAATTCTTTCTTCTTTCCAATGAGCCCATGTTTATTTTTTATAAATCAGTAACGAAGGAGGAATATCGATTTTAAGAATTGAGCGTTAGAATATTATAATAATAATAAGAAGAAGAAGAAGAAGGAGGAGAAGGAGATGAACATGAATTTCAAAATTTGCCCACGTTCTCTAATTATGGTTGGCGCGGCGCCGCGGGGCTAAATCGCCCCGTGGTGCTCCCGCGCCACCCATAATAATAATAATAATAATAATAATAATAATAATAATAATAATAATAATAATAATAATAATAATAATAATAATAATAATAATAATAATAATAATAATAATAATTAAAATAATTATAATAATAATAATAATAATAATAATAATAATAATAATAATAATAATAATAATAATAATAATAATAATAATAATAATAATAATAATAATAATAATAATAATAATAATAATAATAATAATAATCATTATAATAATATTAATAATAATAATAATGGGAAAAATAAAAAGAAGAAAAACGAAAAAAAAAATCATAAATTAGTCACTAAATTTGAGACGACGTAGCGGATCTAAATCGTCATGTCAGTCAAGAATTTATGCAACTTTTGATATTTAATACTAATATTTTAGTATATTATATCAAGAATATATAACACAAGAGAATGTCCGACTGTACACTAAAATTTTTGACCAACATTTTGCGAGAAAAGTCGCACTTTTGAATTCGTGTGCGACTTTTCTCGCAAAAATCCGCCATTTTCTGCTAGTTTTCCCGCGCTGCAATTTTTAACACAGTTTTAGTTTTATCGCAGTGGGGACTGCGACACCTTTTGCACTCTATTCTGGTTTAGTCGCACTGCGATTATTTTCGCACTGCGAGTCTGGCTGCACAACAAAAAATAAAAATAAAAACAAAGCTGGTAGTCATTTTCAGTGGGTTTAAAACACTTCAAAAGTTGTTTTATTTAATTTTAAAATGTGGAAAACTTTTAGTTTTATTGAAACTAAAAAATTTTAACATTTTAATTTAAAAAAAACGACTTTTAAGTGTTTTAAACTATTGAAAATTTTCGCTCCGTTTTATTATTATTTTTTTGTTGTGCAGCCAGACTCGCAGTGCGAAAATAATCGCAGTGCGACTAAAGCAGTATAGAGTGCAAGTTGCAGTCCCCACTGCAAGAAACCTAACACTGTGTTAAAAATAGCAGCGCGTGAAAACTAGCAGAAAATGGCGGATTTTTGCAAGAAAAGTCGTACAAGAATTCGAAAGTGAGACTTTTCTCGCAAAATTTTGGTCAAAAATTTAGTGTACAGTCGGACATTCTCTTGTGTTATATATTCTTGATAGCAGTAATGTTCCTACCCTCCAATATCATGCTCCGGAGCTTAGACATTTAAAGCGGAGGGAGCTCGGCAGCTCCGGAGCTCCACCCCTTAAAGGAGTGATTTTCAGCTAATTATAGTGAGAAAAAATCTTTTAAAAAATTATAAACGCATACCAAAATTATGTTATCGGATTGATAACAATACGCAACGGAACGTAGATGATATATACTATAAATGAGCATACTTTTATTGTATATGATCGTTAACACTATTTTTATATGTTTTTAATTTTTTTGTAATTTTAAAACAATAAAAATGATTTTTTTAGCTCATATATATTTATATATATATATTTCAATAAAACAAGAATATATAACACAAGAGAAAATGTCCAACTGTACACTAAATTTTTGACCAAAATTTTGCGAGAAAAGTCGCACTTTCAAATTTGTGTGCGACTTTTCTCGCAAAAATCCGCCATTTTCTGCTAGTTTTCCCGCGCTGCGATTTTTAACACAGTGTTAGTTTTCTCGCAGTGGGGACTGCGACTTCTTTCGCACTCTTTACTGCTTTATTCGCACTGCGATTATTTTCGCACTGCGAGTCTGGCTGCACAACAAAAAAAATAAAAACAAAGCGGAGCGAAAATTTTGTGTTTAAATGAGTAAAAGTCGTTTTTTTACCTTAAGATGTTAAAACTTTTTAGTTTTAATAAAATAAAGTAACTTTCCAACGTTTTAAAATTAAATAAAACAAGTTTTTAAGTGTTTTACTCCATTGAAAATGATTACCAGCATCTGTATTTTGTTGCGCAGTTAGAATCGCAGTGCTAAAATAATCGCCGTGCGAATAAAACAGCATAGAGTGCAAAAAAAGTCGCAGTCCCCATTGCGAGAAAACTAACACTGTGTTAAAAATCGCAGCGCGGGAAAACTAGCAGAAAATGGCGGATTTTTGCAAGAAAAGTCGCACACGAATTTAAAAGTGCAACTTTTCTCGCAAAATTTTGGTCAGAAATTTAGTGTACAGTCGGACATTCTCTTGTGTTATATATTCTTGATAAAACCAAATTAAAAAAAAACACATTATTATGATACTTGTTCGAGTTCCAAATAGTTGTGTTTCATATAGCATTTACATATTATTACACAGCTGCCGGTGACTAAAAATTTTGAGAATTCTATTTTAAAAAATAGCTATTTCCATAAAGAACTTGTTATGTTTATTTACGTATATATTGATAGGTTTTAATTATAAGACGTAGAATTTGATTCAGTTTTTATTTAGAAAATTACTATTAATCACCTGTTAAATTATGCATATAAAAACTTAAAAATATTTTTTAATAAAAATATTATACGTGTACAAAATACTAACAGATAAAACATTGTTTGCTCAAATAATGATACAGTCGATAAAATTTTTATTTCAAGTATTTTTATAAAAGTTTCGGTGACATCAAATCACCATTTTTAGTTATTTCATGGGTGGCGCGGCAGCGCCACGGGGCGATTTAGCCGTGGCGCCGCGCCATCCATAATTAAAGAACGTGGGTAAATTTTGAGATTCATGTTCTTCTTCTTCTTGTTATTCTAACGCTCAATTCTTAAAGTCGATATTCCTCCTTCGTTACTGATTGATCAAAAATAAACATGGGCTCTTTGGAAAGAAGAAAGAATTACGCAACTTTCTTAGGAGCCACTTTATTCATTAAAGTCCTTGTTATCGATTTATTGATCAAAATAAAAAAATTGAAAAATAGACAAATAAAAACTCCCAACCGCACAATAACAGCCTTTTGGCAACAATAAGGATTGTACAGAGCAGACAACCAACATCCCCTCATAAAAACCGAACAAAAATAGCAGACCGGTTTTAATTGGTGGCAGAAACCGAACCAGTTCCCAGCGCCATCTGCTTCAACCGCGCGAAAAACGGCGAAAACAACACAGTACTTTTTTTAATTCTTACATTACTGATAACAAAATTAATTCAAAGTTTTATTAAAAAAATAATAATGTGTCAGTGGCGCGGAGGCGCCACGCGGTGGTTTAGCCTCACAGCACCCACAGCACCACAGCACACTATAGGCACCTTGCACTGACACTTAAGGTCTCTCCGGACAGTTTTTATTGCAGAGCGTTCGGTAGTAAACCAATTGCAATAAAGAGCAAAAATTACCTATTTTTATTTACACACAATTTATTTTTGAATTATTATACTTTTGGTTATTATAATATTTTAAGATATTGAAATGACGAAAATTTGACTAATTGGCGAAAAGCAGACAACAAATCCTGTTTACAACAATGATATTTTTTGAATTCATGTGAAATAAAATTTTAAAATTTTAAAAAAATAAAAAAACATTACTAAAATCAAAAAAAAAATTGTGGCCAAAATTGTTCTATGTGGGAATCGATCTCGGGACCTTCCAAAAAAGTGACGAAACGCTAACCAACTACGCCACTGCTACCATGCGATGATGAGCTCTTAAAGCAATTTATAAACACACCTTCTGAAATAAATTGATAAAACGCACGACGTACGACAGAATTATTTATGCGTTAAAAAATACAAAAGATATTATGGCCTTCCAAAAATTATAAATTTCAATAAAAATATACTATCGGGGGGTTTAAATTTACAAAAAAAAATAAAATCGAAGCTTAAACAAAATTTTGAAAAAAAAAAACCCACTTTCATCAGAAAATCTTTATTAACAAAAAAACAAAAAAACAACGATGATCATTTTGATGTCGGAAAAAGAGGAAGGTACTCACTTTGCCTTATTGTTAGAATTAAATTCTAGCAAAAGACGAAACAAAGTTTCGAAAAAAAGCCTTATATTAAATGGAATAGTATAAAGCTACATAAGTCTAAAAACTAAATGCCAGAAAAGACTGAAACAAGTCTCTTTAAAACCTGTAAATTAATAACAGATTTTGTGAAATTTTCAGAAAAACAAAACCGAATAAAAACAATACGTGTAAAATCTTTAGTTTGCGTTTTTTAACCATTAATAAAACTTAATTCACATAAATTTCTCTCAAAGTGGATTAACTTTTTACATGAGTTAACCAGCTATAAATACCACAGTATTAGTTAAGTCACACGTCGTCAAAACGATACAAAAAAAGTATAACGCAAGCGTCACAGTAACCATGAAAAATTTTTGTCAAAATAAGTTATCGCATTGCGCATTAAATTTTGTAGTTTATCATTATTTTCGTATAAAGCAAAACATACCGCCATATTAACGGCTTTTAAAATCAAATATCAAAATCTAAGTCTGAAAAATATTAAAAAATTTGGATTTAATATAAGGCGACTTTTAATTTAACAAATACATTGACAGCTAATTTGTTTTATGTAATAAATAAAAACATTAAAGAAAAAGTCGCCTTATATTAAATCTGAATTTTTCAATGTTTTTCGGACTTAAAACTTGATATTTGATTTTAAAAAGCCGTTAATATGGCGGTATGTTTTGCTTTATACGAAAATAATGATAAACTACAAAATTTAATGCGCAATGCGATAACTTATTTTGACAAAAATTTTTCATGGTTACTGTGACGCTTGCGTTATACTTTTTTTGTATCGTTTTGACGACGTGTGACTTAACTAATACTGTGGTATTTATAGCTGGTTAACTCATGTAAAAAGTTAATCCACTTTGAGAGAAATTTATGTGAATTAAGTTTTATTAATGGTTAAAAAACGCAAACTAAAGCTTTTACACGTATTGTTTTTATTCGGTTTTGTTTTTCTGAAAATTTCACAAAATCTGTTATTAATTTACAGGTTTTAAAGAGACTTGTTTCAGTCTTTTCTGGCATTTAGTTTTTAGACTTATGTAGCTTTATACTTTTCCATTTAATATAAGGCTTTTTTTCGAAACTTTGTTTCGTCTTTTGCTAGAATTTCCGCCTTTTAATGCATTGAATTCAATGTCATTTATTAAAGATATAAAACATTAAAAAATTTACTCATTTTAAAAGAAACGTCATGGTCTCCTCATGATATGAATACAATTATTTTCATATCCAAAACTTCAATGTAATTTTAAGCAGTATACTATACAAAAATTAAGTCTGGGTAACTCCGTAAAATTGTATGGAACCTGAAAGAACCATATAAAATAGTGTGTTTTTCTTCTGTTTAAATTTTTTTAGTTAGACCTGATTTAACCACTTTTTTGGAAATTAGCTTTATTTGGACTTTTGTTTTGTGCTTGATTTTTCTGGATTGATGGTTTATTTTTAAACAACAAAACCACACCATTGTAAATGGTTTTTCCAGGTTCCATACAATTTTACGAGGTTACCCAGACCAGTCTTTTCTCGCATTAAATTTTTGGAGTGATTGTAGCTTCATAGTATTCCATATAAAAAAGAGTTTTTTTCTGTTTCGATTTTGATAAATTTCCGTCTATTGAAACATTGTATCCCGCAGCGCTCACACGTCACCCAAGATTTATTTCATTTTATTTTTTTAAATATTTTTATTGTTGCCATATGGCTGCTAATTAGTGGTAAGGATATTTTTTCGCTCTTCCCGTTGAAAATTAGTAATTTTTATAAAAAGGTAAGGAATTATAATTTAAACCAAAAAAATAACCACAAGAGAATGTGTATTACTGAATGAAGTTACTTAATATGTAATTCAGTAAGGAAAAAAAGTGTCACACAAGTACCCCAGTACCTAATGCGTAACTTAGAAAAAAACTGGTCGTTTTTCACATGAACAGAGGTTTAACTACGGGCAATAGAGCATATACGAGAATAAAATTCAGGTGAGGCGGCAATTTAGCATCTACGTGCAAAAAATCAGCTCCAAATATTTACCACAGGAAAAAATTTTTGAAAAAAATTTTTGGGGGACCCCAAAAAAAAAACAAAAAAAAGTTAAGCAAATTAAGCTTATTAGTATGAAATTCAGGTATGTTTAGCAAAAGTTTTTAGGTTTTTAATATCAGAAAAATATGGGTAATATTTTAGTTATGTAAAATGTTTAGATTTTTAATTGGCTAAAAAACTATTAAAGGTTTTGTGATTTTCGATGACGCCATCAACAACGGTTAACCGCGCAGTGACTTAACCCATTTAATATAAGGGAAAGAGCGCTCCGCGCTCTTCCCTGATAGTGTGCAGTAAATATTTTTAAGGGTTTTAAAAAAATTTTATTGAAATTTGATTTTTAATATCAATTATTTCAATTACTTACAATAATATAATGAATGTTCACTTTATAATCGTGATATTTCTGCCTTTTTAACACTCATATAAATTTTTTAGTGAAATATTACTGTATTTCACGGGATCTCGTATGCTAAAAATCGCGATTTTCCATACTTAAGAAAACTGTCCGGAGAGACCTTAAAATAAACATAAGGTATAGAACACACAAACATTGAGACTGTACGGAAAATACCGTAATCATGCAAATGTTCCCTGATTATTGATTACTGGCGGCATTGACAGGAATTAACCCGCTTATTATAATATCTGTAGCCATATATTTTATATTTTTACATACAAATCTTAATTACACGTTTTAAAACAGACGATTTCTAATATAAATCAACATATATAATCAGTGTGATGTCATTATTAAACACCTCAGGGTTTCGTCTTTCGCCTTTCGTCTTTTTTAAAAAAACATTTGCATGATTACGGTATTTTCCGTACAGTCAGCAATGTTTATGTGTTCTATATCTTATGTTTATTTTAAATTTCAGTGCAAGGTGCCTATAATTAGAGAACGTTGGGAAAGTTTTTAGTAATTTATGTTCATCTTCTGGTTTACGGAAATAAAGCACCCGTGGCAAAGGCGGAAAAAAAGCACCCGCGCGCAAGGCGGAAAAAAAGCACCCGAAAGGAGCGCATGACAAATATCATGAAGCGGCGTTTATTTATTACGTTATCAGTATTTTATATAAAACTTGTTGCTTAGAGTTTTTAAAGATTTTCACGCTATTATTTTATTAACTTTTACAATAGTGATCTTAAAAAATAATCTGGAATTTTCAAAAAACTATCGTTGTTTTATTATATAATTATAATCGTAGAGACTGCAGCCAGGCATTTGCAGCCAGGCTAAACATTTTGAAGTTATTATATCAGCTTTTTTTAAAATTTTCCCGAGGTTTATTAGTGTTGGAAATTATAAGCAATTTTATAAATAATATTGTAAAAATCGAAACTTACCTTTACAAAATTATTAAATTATTCATTCTTCTGTTAGTTTTTAAATCAATGTTAGTTATTTCTAATTAGAAATAATTATTGTGTGGTCCTTGAAAGGTTCCCACAAAATCCTGCGGTTGTTTCAACCAAATTTCGCACATGATTTAAAAATTATTGAAACATATGCTTTCTTTTTCAAACCAATTTTCATTGCTAGTTAATCAGCAACAGACCTTAGTCTAAAGCATATCCTGCAATATTGATTTTAAAAAATTAATCTTGATTTTTTTTATATTTTTATTACAATCGTATATTATATTTTATATATTATATCGTATATTATACAATATATTATATATATTATATATAGTATATTAATATATTATATATATTAATATATTATATATAGTATATTATATCGTATATTATACAATTATATTTTTATTACAATCGTAAGGACAGTAGGCCCGCAATATTTTTTTTTCGAAAATAAAACCTATGACACCTTTAGATGGTCCTATTACTTGGCACGTTTTTTCCCTCATGTAAATTATAGTATGGAACCTGGCCAACGCTGACTTTGATTCGATTTCAGGATGGGGATTACAGTTGCTTTTCCGCTCTTCAGCAACACCGAAATCAGCCATTTTTGACGATTATAATATAATTTTAAAAATCAAAGACTCATAAAATCAATCTTGTGTATGAATTAAAAAATGAATGAAAACTAAAATTTTTTTTAAAAAATTTTATTTAAACCGGTTGACCTAATTTCATATAAAAGCCCACAAAAAAAACTATCACTGGTATTCAGAAAACTTCCTACCGGGTCCAATATTTTTATCATCCAAAAATTTTTAAACATGCGTTTAAAAACATGAACTGTTTGTATTTTATGAACAAATATAGCATAAACTGTTTGTATTTTATATGAAAATTTTTTTCATAAAATTTGTTTAATAGAGTAGTTTAAACGTGCCGAAAATGAACGATATTAGGTACTGGGCACGCTCCAAAAAGTAGACTCAGTCCTTTTTCCCGCTAAAACATAAGGGCCAAGCCCGAATCAACTCAGTCCAGTTTTATTACTGCCACTGTATAAATGGATATATGGTAAAAACAAGCACCGCCGATATAAACTTAAAAAAACTGCTAACTTTAGTATATTGAAATTAAAAGGTTAGCTGCTTTTGAGCAGTTTAAAAACTGCTCAAATATTTTATAGTTTTGTGATTGATTTATTTTTCTTATTGTATATTCGTAAAATGCTGATATTAGTGGTAAGTTTATAGTTCAGAAGATTTCAGAGGTCGTGAACTTCCACTTTTGCGCACAATAATTTATTTTAAAAATTGTTTTACGGCAAATTATGGCTCAAATAATTACTGTGGCATTGTTGTTATTATGATATGACTGTGCACTGAATTGATAGAAAATCGCAAATTAATATTTTTTGCAATTTTCTAACTAAAACGCAGATTTGCTTGTCTTTTATCTAGCAAAGAAGAACTATCTATTTACTTAGCAAATACTTTTAAATTTATACAACCTTAAGTTTTATAAAATGCTGCTAAATATTTAAATTAAGTTTTATAATAACTTATGACGTAATTAATACTTATAAATAATAAATTGTAACGTAATATGTTCATACTTATAACGTAACAAATAAACACCGCTGCACGATATTTGTCATGCGCCCCTTTCGGGTGCTTTTTTTCCGCCTTAGCGACGGGTGCTTTTTTTCCGCCTTTGCCACAAGTGCTTTTTTCCGCCACCCCATCTTCTTCTATTTATTATTATAATTCTAACGCTCATTATCTTAAAATCAATATTCATTCATCGTTCACGTGGCGATTTAACCCTGCGGTACCACACCAACTAAAACAGAGAGAAGGCGGATAAAACTAATTAATTTTAGTTATTATTATATAAGTCATTAGAAAACAATTCATCATTGTCACGGGCGATTACCCTGCGGTCCACACCAACTAAAATCAATCTTTGCAGAAAATTCATTGTTCATAATCTTCTTTTTCTAATTTTTTTATTACAAAAAATAATTGCACTACTCGATGGCGCGAGAGCGCCCACTGCTATTTAGCCCCACGGCCCCGGGAGACCTAAACCTAGGGCCCGATAGATTTTTTTTTCATATATATATTTTTCTTTTTCTTCTTATTATTCTGTATACAAAAAAAAATCTAATCCTCAGTGGGGGGGGGGTGGGGGTGCCACACTGCAATTTAACCCACGGCACCGCGCCAACTATACTTAGAGAACGTGAGTAAATTTTGTAATTCATGTTTATAATCTTCTTCTTATTACTATTTTTACTTTAAAAATTATAATGGCAATCATTAGCGCACGGCATCGCACCAACCATATTTAGAGAACGTAGGTAAAATTTGTCTGGAGCGCCACTGCACCGCACTAATTATAATTAAACAATGTGGGTAAATTTTGTAATTTAAATTCATCTTCTTTTTCTTATTATTTTTTTATTTAAAAAAGTATATATCGGCAACGGAATGATTGTAAACATATGTCATTGCGCAGCTAAAACTATAGTTTATTAGGCTATTTTTTAATTTAATTCAAAAAAAGTGGTAGACTAGCCTTAAAAAATGCTCCTAGAATAGAGCAGGGAAAAGGGGCGATTTTCCCCCTGGCGTATGTTTAGACAGAAAAGATGTGGACTAGTCTGAGATGGACAGTATGTGGACTATAGGAAATTTGCATTTGGTTGGGCCAGCTGCTCACTAAATAAAAATTTGTACCATATGATAAAGATTTGTTTATACATTGATCTAATCACACAGCACTGTTGCATTTTTTTTAGTTTGATGAAATGTCAATTGAAAAAATAAAAATAAAAGCAATCTTTAAAAAGCGCGAAATCGCCACTTTTTCAAATTTATAGTTGTTTCTTACACAATTGAAAAACTGGCGATTTTGCGCTTGTCAAAAATTGCTGTGAGTATGATTTTTTCAATTGACATTTCATCAAACTAAAAAAAATGTAACAGTGCTGTGTGATTAGATCAATGTATAAACAAATCATTATCATATGGTAGAAGTTTTTATTTAGTGAGCAGCTGGCCAAACCAAATACAAATTTCCTATAGTCCACATAATGTCCATCTTGTATAGTCCACATCTTTTCTGTCTAAACATACGCCCGGGGAAAAATCGTCCCTTTTCCTTGCTCTATTCCTAGAGCATTTTTCAAGGCTAGTCTATAATATACAAGGTAGTTAAAAATGTAAAACAATGAAAATATTATCAGATTTCAAGGAACAGTATCAGATAATACAAAAAAATATACGATAACCATCAAAAAATAACAATATTTAGGATAAAATAAAAAAAATTGTATAGTATTTAACGATTAGAATAAGAAAAAAATAAACCTTTTGAGAAAAAACATTGAAAATATTTTGAAACAACAAATATTGCTAAAATATATTAAAACTAAAGAAACCTCTAAAACACTGCTAATAAAATTTATAATGCAATCGTTTTGTAAAAAGGTTAAAAATTTGTAAAATTTTATTAAACATGGAAAAATTTAGAATTGTTTTTAAAAATAGTTAATGACATTGCACAGACTGTTCCAATTTCCAGAGACTGCAGCTTTAAAAATGTTATACATATTTTAGAAATATTATACGTAAAAATGTCACCACACTAAACAACGCAGTTAAGTTATACAAATATTATAACAAGGCATAGCTATTTGTCTGGTCTATCATTTGTATCCGTAAAAAGTATTTTTTAACTCTGACACGATCACAACATCAAATACGGTAAAAAACCTAGCGCCATAGAAATAACTAAACAATAAATATAACAAATCAGAAACGTTAAAAGGAAATTTGAAATTTATTGACGTTTTAAATAAGAATAATATTATTAACCTTTTGGAGGAGGTTTGTTACAGTAATTTCACTTGTTTATTGCCACATTTTAAAAAATAATTTTTACAGCAACTGATATCCAAAGTTTGGTCCATTTTATGATTTAGCTCACGTACAAATCTACCGTATACTGAAGCATAAGACAGCTTAAAGTTGGATTTTATTGTTAATCTACGTAATTTATGAAGCTACAAATTATACTATTGTTTAATTTTTTTTAAATAGAAATTTAATCTATATCGAAAGAAATAAATACTTCATAATTTATTGCAAACATTTACTATATATAAATAAGTGTTAATTTATCAGACAGTTGTATTGGTATGTTACTAAATATTTTGTATTCGTATAATGTTTATTTCATTTTGCACAAAATGCTTATAAATTTCATAATAATCGAATATTTACTGGTAACATGTATTAATAATTTAAGTTTTTTTCCAAGAGTACATTTTTTCTACTAACTTTGTTGTATATATTTTAAATATAAAATTGTTAATTTAGCAGAATATGAATCATCAGAACTATTTCCAATAATTCATAGAAATGCGGAACCAAAAAAGCTACATATTTTTTTTAAACCAAAAAACGGTAAATAGAAATTGTTTTATTTTGTTTTTTTCACTTAATATTACAAAATATGAATTCTTCTTGAAAGCTTGTTTTTTATTGAATTTAAACTACAAACATTAGTAAGTAAGTTGCTTGGCAATTTAAACTATAACAATAAATAAAACATGTTTTTGTGAAATAAAAATGGTTATTTCTAATTTTATGATCCATGATTAAATATACCATAAAATCAAATTTTGAATAAGCGTAAATATTTTTATTAAAATAGCGCCTGGACTATTCTTCAAATGTTTTTGTTGATGCTTAAAGTAAGTGCAATTATTTTCTATTTTAATACATTTATAATAATAAAATAATTCAGTTTTAAAATAATTAAAAGTGATATGTGTGCAAAGTCAAAAAATCATTAACTTTAAATAGTTTAATTAATTTCGATGACCTTTGTTGTTACATCTAGACGAAAAACTTGGCAACTTATTTTTTTAACAAATTATTTGTAGTTTGTTCAATAACTGCAATAATTACAATTTCTAAAATAATTTATACAGGTTCAATACAAAAATCACTTAAACACAGTATTTGTGTTTTTTCGACTTTTTTTTTGTCAGTGTATTTTAAATTTATTATGATAATCTGTAAATATATTAATTAAAAAAATTATGATCTTGAAAAAGATGGTAAGTGGTAAGTCGGAACTTAAAATCGCAATAAAACTTTTGGTACTTCTGTAGATTTGCTTAGGTATATAGGTATAGGATTGGTGATTTTAAAGTTTCGGTTCTAAGTTTTTTCGAATCACGGCGACAAGTTCCCTATGTCAGATACAAGTTCTAATTTCAGTTTTAAGTTCCCTTTAAGTTCTGCATAAACACTAAATTTTCATTTACGGCTAAGGTTCTAAAGTAAAATTGTAATTGTAATTTTTTTTTAGTCGTGAAAATATATAAGATTACATAAACACACTAATAAAACAGCTGCACAGGTAATATACATATTACTGCTTACAATTACAGCTGGTTAGGAAAAGAAATACCACAGCAATTTGAAACGAATAAAAACATACAAAATTTATAGATTTGAGAAAAAAAAACATACAAAATTTTTACACTTTGAAAACAGAATATAAGGTACAGACACATTAAGATTTTTGAAAATTCAAAGTTACTGTTTTGATAATGTTTATTTAATTTTTTGCGAAAAATCTGAATAGTTTTTGAAAGAACTACATCATTTGGAAGTTTGTTCCAATAAGGAACTACTCTATTTTGAAAAAAATATTTTGCAGTGCTTAAACGAAACCATTGGTGCTTAAGTTTAAAGCCATTATTTCTTGTTTTTGCGAAATTGTCAACTTAAAAAAAAATATTTTTATCAATATCAACAAATTTGTTTAATATTTTATAAATCATTAATAAGTCAGCTTTTAAGCGTCGCGTCTTAACTTTTTAGGGTAAGCCTCTTAAGCCTTTCGCTATAGGGCACAAGGGGAAAAGAGCATCTAGCATAAAATTTACGAGTAAACCCACGTTGCACTTTTTCTAACACAATTCTATATCTTTTTGCAAGTAAGGTGACCATACAAAGCTCTCAAATTCTACCAAAAGCCTTACGTAGGTTCTAAAAGCTTTATTTAGATTGACATATTTTTTGAGGTAAAAGCTCTAAATAATAAAGATACTCTACACAGAAAGCTTTTGATACTATTTCGCCATAATAAGCAGAAAATTTAAATCGTTTTCTATTGTTATGCCCAGATCTTTTACTGCATTTTTATAAGAGATAAAGGTGTCGATTTATAGTTTATAGCATTTTAGGGTTTTCATATCCTATTGTTAAAACGCTGCACTTATTAAAAGCAATAGTTAACTGCCATGCTTAATAAACAAAAAAACGGTCACCGTAAAAAAGGAATTGAATGCTGTGTAAGTAGAAACTTGGAATGTTTCGGTTTAGGGTAAAGCCTGGTTTTTAGTGTACTTCATTAAAATGTTCAAAAGAACAAAAACTAAAAGTCAATTTTAGAATGGTTTAAAATTTTTCTTTAAATTTTTACTATGTTTTTTTATATTTTCATTGTGATAAAAACATAAAAAGTTTCAGAATTGAAAATTAAAATTAGATAATCGACTAAGCTTTTGGTTTTTGTCCTTTAAAAACTTTGAAGGAATTATTTTACTGTTTGCAGGTATAGGTTTAGAGACAAAGAAAATTTTTTAAAGATTTTGGGTCGTTGGATCTACGAATACAAAAGCTTAGGGCCGTTAAAATGGAAATTTAGAGCACAATTAATTAGAGACGGTTTTGTATTATTTTTATACTTTCAGCTTAGAATAGGAAGTTTTGTATAGTTATAGGTTTTAGTGAACGTAAATTTTTGGTTCAAGTTTTCCAGCTGTAGTTTACTTCTACTTGAACGATCTGAAATTTTGAAACATGTCAGGATTCTAAGGACCCTCAATCTTTCATATAGTATTCGTGATAACGTCATGCTTTACTCTGTGGGAATGGTTGTGGGAGGAGTTGTAAAAAAAATTAGCGCTTGAAAAAAAATTGATTTTAACTAAATTAGAGATCTCCAAAATTTTTTCTCTAAGCACTAATTGGCTAAAATTGATTTTATAACGTCATCACTCTGTGAAAATATTTAATATACTGAACAAATTTCGTTTAAATGGGAGGGTTTTGACCATTGTGAAAAACTTTTTGTTTTGTAAATAGTTGTGATTATACTACTTAACGCTCTACAGTCAATGAATATGCTATAGTAGAGTTTTTGTGATTTAATACAAATAAGTAAGTATTAATTTCATTCACTGCATCGAATCTTGCAACACGTAAGTTTAAAAAATATTATCTTTTATATTATAATTATTATCCATGTTCTTATTAGTTGTATAATTATGTGTATATTACAAAAATATTGATTTACAAAAAGCTTTTAACAAATTAAGTTTTAGTTCACGAGTTGTAGGATAAATACGACCAATTTTCCAAATTTAGAATGGGTACAGCAAGGATAAATAAAAAAAAATTTAAAACTTATCAAACAAACTTTAAGATTTATATTTGTTTTAATGTTTTATGCTAAATTTTAGCGCACAATTCACTTATCACCCCCTACATAGGCTATATGTATAATCTTTTATACGTCGATAAAATTAGTATAATTGCTGACATAGGTGGGCAGCCTCTCGGGATTTTGGGGGGGGGTCAAACTTTAGGGGGAGGGGTGTCTCAGCAAAGACTCGAATTTTGAACGGGGGTGTACCCAACCCTTCCATGCTGCTTTAAAATGCGTTGAAACGCGTAAAAAACGTAAAACAAGCTTATAAATGCTTTAAATCTGTGTAAAATTAAGAAGAGACCTTATAACAACTTAATAAATTTTATTTTTTAATGCTTTTAATAATAATG
>JASAMX010013211.1:0-33613 GCA_030248175.1 Microlaimidae sp. YZB2_3
GGTTCAGTTACGTATAGCAGGACGAGGGGGAGGTGAATTCACCAAATTCTAAAAATAGGTGTTTAATCTTTTTTAGAAGTGGGGTAAGAAGGGAAGCTAGGGGGCGTGGCGGGTGGTGTAAATCAAATTTTGAATTCTAGGAGGGGGGTCCGGACCCCTCTAGCTTTTTAGGGGGCGGGTTGACCCGGGGTACGAAATTTTAAAATCTAGAGGGGGGTCAGGTGGGGTCCGGTCCCGGTGTCCAAAACAAAACAGTTTTAAACCATAATAACTTTAATAATTGTTCTTTTTATAGGATAATTTCTACATTTTATTGAATAAAAAGCAATATTCTGGTATAAAAAGGGTGTAAAAGCATGAATATGTGATGAAAATTCACGTTTTTGGAAGAAAATTTAGTATAAAAAAGTACCAAAAAATTTCGCGAGGGGGAGGGGGGGGTCAGATTTCAAATTCTAGAGGGGGTCAGGGGTAAAAAATTCGGAAATTCGGGGGGAGGGGACCCTCTAGATTTTCGTCAAGGGGGGTCCCAAAATTTCGAGGCTAGGGGGGGATGGACCCAACCCGGCCCCCCCCCCCCTTCTCACCTATGTCTACTACCTCCAAACATCAGTTCTTTTAACATTTAGGCACTTCGGAGGTAATAAACAACAATGAGAAGTTTCAAGTCAATTTAGACGTATCTCAATTCAAACCAGAAGAGATAAAAGTAATAAAATTTGTTAAAATTGATAAACTCAACCTGATTTAATAACCCAGATTTATATTATTTAATTGTTTTAAAATTATTAAAATTGTGAGCGGACTGCCTTCCAGATTTTAAGTGTGTATACCATAAAAAAAAGTGGAGAGAGGTAAGAGTATTCTCTCCGTCTTCCCCATAGCCTAGAAATTTTGGGACCCTACCCTTCCCTAAAAATCTAGTCCTCTGGATAAAAATTTTTCCCTCTCCCTAATTTTTCAACTTTTTACCTTTGCCCTCCCCCATCTATAATTTGAATTCTGACCATTTCTATTAAAAAAACTTTTAAATACTGTTTTTATTCTAAATTTTATGTAAAAATGTGAATTTTTAACACAAAATTATGTTTTAATACCTTTTATAAATATCCAGATAGCAGACGCTGACTATTAAATAAAATGCAGTTTTCTCCTATAAAAAAGAATATTGTAACGATAAAAACGATTTTTTATTTTTACATTGGACCCTCCCATCTCTTACCATAGGTGGGCATCCTCTCAAATTTTTTTTGGGTGAAGGGTATACCCAACAACCCAACCTTCCAAATTTTGGGGAAAGGTGTTCCAAAAAAACGTAGGTATACCCCAAATACCCTATATTTTGCGTTTTCTTTTTGTCCTTCCCCCATACATGGGCACGGGGAAGGGGTTGGGTGGGGGGTTAACCCCCCAAATTCTGAGAAACTCCCCCCCCTAAGTTTTGGAAAAATAAAGAAAAAAATGTCTTTAAAATGACTTCTAACTGCCTCAAAAATGCAATAAAAAGGGCTTTTTGACCTAAAATTAGCGTTTTTACCTATTTTTTTTAAATAAAAAAACGATATGGGTAAAATGAACTCCAGAAAAAAAAACGATATGATATGGGTATTTTGCGTTTCTCGGATTTTAACCCTCCCCCTCTGACTTGAGGTTTAACCCCCCCCCTACTCCAGACCAATTTGCCCAGGTATGCTTCGACTCATACATGGGCAAGTTAGTCCGGAGTGGGGGGTTAAACCCCAAATTTGGGTGGGGGGCTTAAAATCCGAGAAACGCAAAATACCCATATCGTTTTTTTTTCTGGAGTGCAATTTACCCATATCGTTTTTCGATTTTGAAGGAAAAACAGGTAAAATAACGCTAATTTTAGGTCAAAAAGCCCTTTTTATAGCATTTTTGAGCTTTTTATTGCTTAAAACATTCATTTTGACCTCAAAACTTAAGTTTGGAGGCAGTTAGAAGTCATTTTAAAGACATTTTTTCTTCATTTTTCTAAAATTGGGGGTTAACCTTTTCTCCCTCCCCACTTCTGAGTGAGGGGGTTAAACCCCCTTTCTCAGAATTTTGGGGGAGGGTTAACGCCCCCAACCCCCGTGCCCATGTATGTTTTGACCCCCCAAATTTTATCCTCCGAGAATTCATAATGCGATTTGCTACTAGTAACTACGCCTTTTACTGCCGTAACAGTGCTAATCTATGGGGTATTGTGTATACCAGACAAAATCATAGATAAACAAGGGGGTAGGGTGGGGTCCACCCCCCCAGCCTCGAAATTTTTGGCCCCCCCAGAAAGAAATCCTTGGGGAAGCCCCCTCCCTCTAAATTTTTGAATTTTTTACCCCTGACCCCCTCTGAATTTTGAAATCTGACCCTGAATATTGCTTTTTATTCAATAAAATGTAGTATTATCCTATAAAAAACCTATTATTAAACCTTTAATGGTTTAAAAGTATTTTGCTTCGAAAATTGGACCCCACCTGACCCCCCTCTAGGTTTCAAAATCTTCCACCCCGGGTCGAGCCCCCTAGAAAGCTTGGGGGAGTTCGACCCCCCTAGGACTCCCCTCCTAGATTTTGAAATGTCATTTACCCGGGGTAAATACCCCCTAGCTTTTTGACCGTGTTCATCTCTATGGACAAAATAGGTCTAAAATAGCTTAAAATACATTCAAATAGGCTAAAAACTGTGAAACTTTTGCGATGATGGCGTCATAATAGGTCAGAAATGACGCCAGAATTTTTGGGTACTTTATTTTTGGGCGGGCGGGCATTATCCACTAATATTCCGGGTGTGGGGAGCATTTCCAGACCGTGCACGGGTCTGATGTGTACTGTAAAAATAACAAAGTTTGAAACATCGCACAAGCATAGGTGTTTTTGGTAGAGTCCGCTAGGGGGGGGGGTCCACCCCCGGGTGGAAGGCCAAATTTTTTAGGGGGGGGGGGTGCAGGGGGGTTCGGACCCCCCTGGCTTTTTAGGGGGGGTCGACCCCGGGTGCGGGTGTTTAAAGTTAGGGGGGGTCCGGGGGGTCCAATTTTTTAGCAAAATTTTTTTATCTGATAATTTAAGTGTTTTTAGGTCTAATATTGAATTTTATGTATTAAAACAGCCTATTTAGGCCTAAAAAGTGTATTTAAACACTGTTTTTAACTAAAAAACCGTGTTTTTGACAGTAAATAAAAAAATATACTTCCAAATTGGTCGGGAGGGGGGGGAGGGGGGTCAGCCTCGCTAGGGGCGGGGTGTCAGGCAGGACCACTCTCGAGCTTTGAGGGGAAGTGGAGTGGAGGACCCCCTGGATTTTTTTTAGGGGGGTCCAAAATTTTGGCTCTAGGGGGGGGGGGTGCACCCCCTCTGTCCCCCCCCCCCCCCTCCAAAAACACCTATGCGCACAAGTATTTATACAGAAAAGTTTTAAAACATTAGATAGAATTCAGATCTGAGCACGGTTTGAAAATACCCCCCCTCGAAATATTAGTGGCTGCCCCCCGAATATATTAGTGGCTTTCCCCCCCAGCCAGTTTTATTGCCCCCCCCCCCCGCCAAAAATACAAAGTACCCAAAAATTATGGCCCATATTTGACCTATTTTGACGACGCCATCATCGCAAATTTTTTGCAGTTTTTTTATTTCAATTCAATTTTGTTTAAGCCATTTTAGACCTATTTTCACTTAAATTTCGTCTTTTTTTGTTCTTTTTTTCTTTTTTCTTTGTTTTTCTCTTTCTCCCTTGCTTGCCCCCACCCCGTTTCAAAAAAATTGTCCCCCTCCCATTTTGGAATTGAACCTCAATAAAACCCCGGGGGCAGTGCACAGGTCTGAGAATTTTCAAAAACTTTTGGGTTACTATAGCCATAGATGGGCAGCCTCCGGAAGTATACCCGACTCCCGAAATTTGGGGGTGTCCCAAAAATTTTTTGTAGGGTATACCTCAAATACCCCATTTGTAGCGTTTTTAGTACTGGGACCCCTAAAATTTTAGGGGGGGGGGTGTCGGGGGTACCCCCAAATTTTAGGGGGGATGTTGGCTATAATCGGGATTTTTAGGGGGGTATAACGATAACCCCCTTCCCACCTATGGTTATACCACAATGCTTTCAAGTAGTTTTAAAAAAATTAATCGCTTAAAATTCTTCACATAAGCTGTTAAAAAACGATTAGTTTTTTCACCAATTTTTGAAAACACTCTAATTTAATGTTAATACATTAGAAACATCATGTCAAACGTTATGAAAAAAACGATGGACAGTAACCATTTAGTTTCTTGTAGCAACATAAGCAAACCCTACACTTTATACAGACGTGTGCACTGCCCCCCCCCCCCGGGGTTAAAACGGGGGGGGGCAATTCCAAAACGGGGGGGGGGGGGGGGCAACTTTTTTGAAACGGGGGGGGGCAATAAAACGGGGGGGGGGGGGGCAAGCAGGGGGGTAAGAAAAAAAATGATAAAAAAAGGGAAAAAATTAGGGAAAAGGGAAAAAAGGGACAAAAAAAGCGGAAATAAGGTAAAAATAGGTCTAAAATGGCTTAAAATACATTGAAATAGGCTAAAAACTGCAAAAAATTCGCGATGATGGCGTCATCATAGGTCAAAAATGGCGTCATATTTTTAGGGTACTTTTTCATTTTTTGCCAAAAAGGGGGGGGGGGGGAAAACGAATCCTCCAATAAAACGGGGGGGGGGCATTTCCAGACCGTGCACAGGTCTGTTTATATTATCATGATAATTTTTATTAATTGTGGTTTGTAAAAAAAATTTTGTTTGTAATTCAAAGATTTTGCTGCGTTATATGCAGCTCGACCGGTGAGCATTAAAAACATGAAAAATTGAAAAATATCATACTTCAGACCTGTACACTCTCCAGAAATGTCCCCTCCCCCTTTATTAGTGGCTGTAACCCCCTCCCCCGTTTTAATCTCCCTGCTCAAAAATAAAAAAATGTACTAAAAAAGGCGCCCCATTTTTAACATATTTTAGCAAAATAAATGCAGTTTTTAGTCTATTTTAAAGCAGTTTAAGCCATTTTAGACCAATTTTTACTTAAATTTCACTTTTTTGTCATTTTTCTACTTTTTTCCCTGCGTTCCCCCTCCCCGTTGCCCCCTCCCCAAATACCCCTTTTTTTGGAATTTGCCACATTATAACCCCAGGGAACAAGCTGTGCACAGGCCTGATACCGAATGTCTTATTTTTAGCGTTTTATTGTAATAATATTGATTAAGAAGGATTGTATTTATCAATTAGATTTATTTTATTTGGAACCTTAACTGCATTATGATCTAACATTTTCTTTTAATATGAATTAAATACCGTTAAGTATTAATTATACAAACTATAACTGTGAAAATTTTAGGTAAAAGTGGTAGATCAGAATTTGATAATCGAAGGAAAACATGAGGAGAAAAAAGATGGGGAAGGGTTTGTATCGCGCCACTTTACACGTAAATATCTTATACCTAAAAAAGTTGATCTCGAAAAAATCGTCTCTAATCTTTCTAAAGAAGGAGTGCTGAGCATTGAGGTATTATATTTTTCATAGTTATGCGCAAATCCAGGAATTTAGGATAGTTTTTGAAGTTTTTTTGAATAACATAAAATACACTATGATAGTTCCTCAGAATGTTCCCACTTCCGACATCTGCAAGCAGATATCGGACGATATCAGATGTAGTTTTAATCTTACATTCGCGGGTGTAATTTTAGGTTTCAAAACTACAAAAAACAAATGGGTGAACACTGCATGCAGTGAACACTCCAGCGGTAAAGGTTGCCAACATCGTTATTAATGTTGGACGAAGAGTCTCAACAATAGCTTGCCTGGCTTGTCTTAGCGCCCTCTCTTTGCATAATCTGCATAGGGAAGATAAGTTTCAGGTAATGCAACAACAAGAAATAGCAATACATTTTATCAAAAATGTTGAAGGATCCCCCGTTTTTAGATTCTTGGTTAACCTTGGGGAATTATTAGATTATAATATAAACCTACCCAAATAAAATGCAACAGTTTTGGATAATCAAACAAGACTGGGCATTCTTCAAGTATAACTCAATTACATGGACTACTTAAGTATAGACAAAATAACAGTAAATTATCGTAAGAATACTTATAAATAACCTAATCGTGGACTGTAGACCCTAGTTTCCCTAAGCAACCTAAGCAAAAGCTCAAAATCAAGCTAAATTTGAACTTTAGTTTGATTTTAAGGTTTTGCTTAGGCTGCTTAGGGAACCTAAGGTCTACACTCCACGATTCAGGTTGCTCGTGAGTTTTATCTTGACAAAATTTTTAAGTTTACGTGTTTTTCTTTAGATTTATCAAAAAACTATTTTATTTTAATTAATTGTACTTGAAAAATAAGGGATTTAAACTGTTAGTCCGTCTATACTTAAAGTAGTCCATGTAATTAAGTGGGTTATACATATACTTGAAGAATGCCCAAGACTATTTGTTTATACAAATTTTCAACATATTTATTATTATAATTTTCCTTTATGTATGTTAGTGATGTTTCTACCCTCCATTATCATACTCCGGAACTTAATTTATTTAAATTGAAGAGGGCTCCGTAGCTTCGCCCCTTAAATGAAGTTTTACGCTAAAATCATTAATTTACGCACTCCACAAAAAAAATCGTAAAAATAAACTCTTAGATTTTAATCCCGCCTTTTTTGCGCATCTCCAGTTTGAAAAAAATTGCCCACTGGCCACTGGTGCCCCCTCCCTCCTTTAAACCCCCGGGGAGGAGAGTGCGCAGTTCGGCATTGGTGCATAATAGAATCTGGACCTTCTTTTCCAAAATTTTATTCAGATTTGCTCCTCCCCCCTCCACTTTCCAAAATTTCAGCTTGGCTTATAATTATTGAAATATTTCTTGCAAATTGCAATAGGGTAGTGCATTTAATTTCGGCACTTTTTCGTTTTTCCAATGTAACTTTTCACTGTATGGCCCGATTTTCATGTTTGATAACTCATTTTAAAGCTTTTACGATACTGCGTTGCGTCATAAAAGTTTCACTGTACGAAAGTTGTTTTTTTACTTAATTAAATCAGTTTTTAAAAAAATGGAAAACTGCCGAAATTAAATGTATTAATCATGTAAGCCCTAACAAATCTAGAATAGTTATTTCTCAAAATTTCATTTAAATATTATTATGAGCTACAATTTAATGTGTTCGTTTTTTAAAATAACTAAATTAGAAAGTATAGACCAATCTAATACTTTTTAATATTTATTTTATATGATTATTTTGTTATTTTCTGTGGTTTTCGTGATTTTTTACCGGCTTTATTTTTAGTGGCTGCGAAGCGTGGCTACTAAAAATAAAGGCGGTAAAAGGCTCTCTTAAAGCGATGCACGGATTGAATTGAAATTTAATACACAGCGATACTTTTTTTTGTTATGTATTTCTTGTTCCATTCCAACCCCATTGTTTTGCGATCCACTGTGTTTTCTTTTCTTTTTGTTTTACAAAATGAGGCATCAGCAATGTTTTAATTATAATATACTTACTCCTGTATGACCATTCCATTAAGCTTGCCGGAAAGCCAAAACCCTCTTGTCACGTCGGACTTCTTGATGTCAGAAACGGAAGAGCCATTTTTAACCGGAGTAATCATGGTCCCAGATCTAAATAATTAATTTTTAGGTGGGCTGCGACAAAACGTATAATACGTTTAATGTACCATTGTGAGTGCAAAATTCGGTTTTTGATTGAACCTGTAAATGTACTGTAATATTTTTATTAATATTAAATTGATATAATTACGTGCGTTTTACACGTAAAATAACTCACCCACCATTTTAAATTAAATTATACTGGTTAAAGAAAAGTGTATACATAAATATATTTTTTTCATATAAAATCATTGCATTAGTGATCTGTTTTGCTTATTTTTATTTTACCTACAGTCACATGACATAATAGTGGCCCAGACCTGTGCACGGTCTGGAAATGCCCCCCCCCCCAGTTTTATTGGAGGATTTGCTTCCCGTTTTATTGCCCCCCCCCCCGCCAAAAAATGAAAAAGTACCCTAAAATTATGACGCCATTTTCGGCCTCTGATGACGCCATCACCGGAATTTTTTGCAATTTTTAGCCTATTTCAATGTATTTGAAGCCATTTTAGACCTATTTTTACCTTATTTTCGCTTTTTTTGTCCCTTTTTTCTCTTTTCCCTTCTTTTTTTTTTCTTTTTTTTTCCTTTCCCCCCGTTTCAAAAAAGTTGCCCCCCGTGCTCCCCCCCCGTTTTGGAATTGCCCCCCGTTTAAACCCCGGGGGGCAGTGCACAGGTCTGGTGGCCAATCTTTTAGCAATCTTCGAATGGGACCAGTCAAATCTTACAGCAAAAGATTTTTTTTTTACAAAAAATAAAGTCAAATCTTACGGTTTATTTTACGAAAAATAAACGCAATTAATTTGCGTTAAAACAACTGGCTCTAATAATTGGGAATTTTACACTCAATTCGCACTCAAAAAAAGTTAAGGAACAAGGCCAAGGCCTTATCAAAACGTTTAAACGCTTATTAAACACGTAAAAACAACCTAATTTTGTTTTACTCTAACATGTATATTCATTTATACTATCAATCTTACCCGTTCAAAACTCCGTCTTTAAATTTCCCTGCATAAAGCTGTCCATTTGGCCACCGAAGCTTACCACTAAATTATAGTATGATTTAGTAATAAATTAAATATATTAATTACTAACTTATTATTAACTTATAATAATAATACGAATAACACACAAAATTTAGAATATTAAACCCTTTCTTTTAATATTTTAGAAGTAAATACAGGAATTTAAACAAAATTTATTGAAAACATTAAGCATATTTGTATCTATTTTTTTGTATCAAATGTTTCTTAAAAATCCGAGCACAAATTTCAGGAAGTATTTTAAAACAATAAAAACCATTTATTACATTTTAAAACTTAGAATCAAGGTATCGAAATGATGTTTTGTCACAATATTTCGCGTATTTGGAGAGAAATTAAGCAAGTAAAACAACAGAGCACTCTTAAAAATTAAATTTTGTTTTACTATTTTTGAAGTTATTGGAATTTTTCGCCTGTGAGTCGTTAGAAAAATTTTAGCGAAAGTGGGAAGAAAAAGATTAATTTTGGACAGCATTTTGAAATAAATAATTTACTAATGTTGCAGGGATAATATATTTGAAGCTCATTATTGGTCATAAATGGACATGGACACGGTGCAGGCGGCTGGGGGTAGATTCAAAAATTCTAAGGAGCACTCACTCCGGAGTGGTAGGGGTACAGTGGGTTCATTTAACGTTCTCAGCAAAGGTGCACAGAGAGCGAGTAAGGGTCGGGACCTCTGGGTTATCCGAAAATTTCCAAACTATTGACAACCTTCTTCTTCCTAAAATCTAGTACTACACAGTAGAGGGTCTCACCATACATGGGCACGGAAAGGGGTGCTTGGTGGGAAAGTAATCCCTAAATTCTAGGAAGGATGTCGTTGTGTTGATGTTTCAGTACTGCGAATCCCAATAAATAAGTATACAAAGTTACTTTCACTGGGTGATAGTGTAACGTCTTAACGTCTAGCACGTCACGCGGTGAGTTAGCTCCAGAGGCTAGAAATCACACACGTTCTGGTCCTGTACCTGTATTCCACTTTTTCAATCAAGGAGGCAAAAACAGCCACGACGACAACAACCACTAAAACACTCACCTCCCGTGCATTTTCCCCAGCACCCAGCTACCCTCGTAGAAGCAGGACGGGAAGAGAGGGTGCCGGTCCTGGAACTGGTGGCGCCCTTTGCGTCGCAGGGGCGGTGACGCCAAAACGGCCGCGGAATGCCCGCTGCCGACTTCATTGGAGTCGCCATTGTCACTGACTATCGCGCTTCTGCCCCGCTTAACTAAAGCGCCGTTGAGACATTGCACGAACTCCGTCTGAAATAAAAATTAGTATAAAAATATAAAAACACTGCGTGTGTGATTAGTGATTTAAAATTAAAACGTCAGTGATTGAGATATTGCGGGCTTGAATATATCGTTAATTAATATGAAAGCGCATAGATAGGCAGGCAAGGGATTATACGTCGACTATAATACGATATTTTTAAAATAGCTGACATCTTCTTAAAAGATAAGTGGTTCCAAGTACTTAAAACATTAAAAACGGCGTTTTCGGAAGACATACTCCCTATAGTTTCTAGCAAATCTAGTGGGGGTTGAGAAAGGTTTTTTTGGATTTTATTTTCTAAGATGGTTGCGCTAAGCAAAGCCCGACTGGGCAATTTAAAATTTAAAATTCAAGACGTTGTTTCTAAAAATATAATTTTAAACTAATGATAACAGTTTTTATGCGACTAGACTTGATTTAAGTTTTTTTGTGCTTATATTACATTTTTTGTGCTTATATCAAAGCAAACATTTTGTATCAATTAACAATTGCCTTCAAACATGAGGTAAAGTTTTAAATATTTTCCGTAGGTACGTCTTATTATTAAAGTCTTACTTTTGCTCCACTATTTTCGAACTCCACTTGAAATTCCAACTCGGGACTTAGTATTTGTACAGCGAGCCTGCAATAATATTTATTTCGATAAAAAACAGATGAAATATAAATTGCACTTGTTTATCACAATTGGACAACACGCCTACAGATCTGTGCACGTTCTGGAAATCCCCCCTCCGTTTAATTCCCCTGAACAAAAATAAAAAAGTACCCAAAAATTATGGCGCCATTTTTGACCTACTAAGACGCCATCATCACAAAATTTTTGTCGTTTTTAGCCTATTTCAATGAATTGTAAGCCATGTTAGATCTATTTTTACTTAAATTTCGCTATTTTTGTCCCTTTTTTTCTTCCCTTTATTTTTTTCTATTTCTCCCCTAAGATTGCCCCCCTCAAAAAACCCTGGGGGGAGGCAATGCTCAAGTATGCGCCTAACTTAAAACTTAACTGGAACTCTGAACTCAAAAGCAAGATTGCCAAATAATATACTTTCTGCATCTGTGATCAGTGGACTGATTTTTTTGATATCGGATTGATCATTTGAAATACATGTACACACACACACGCGCGCGCGCGCACACACACACACACACACACACACACACACACACACACACCACACTCTCTCTCTCTCTCACACCCCCCCCCCCCCCCCCCCCCCCCCCCCCCCCCCCCCCCCCCCCCCCCCCCCCCCCCCCCCCTCTCTCTCTCTCTCTCTCTCGCTCACTCTCTCTCTCTCTCTGTGTCTGGCTGTCTTTCTCGCTCTCTCGCTATCTCGCTCTCTCTCTCTCTCGCTCTCTCTCTCTCTCTCGCGCACTCTCTCTCTCGCTCTCACGCTCTCTCTCTCTCACTCTCTCTCTCACACACACACACACACACACACACACACACACACACACACACACACACCCCCCACACACACACACACACACACACACACACACACACACACACACACACACACACACACACACACACACACACACACCCCCCGACACACACACACACACACACACACACACACACACACACACACACACACACACACACACACACACGACACATGCACACACACACACACACACAGGCACACACACACCCACGTAGACACACACACACACACACACAACACACACACACACACACACACACACACACACACACACACACACACACACACACACACACACACACACACACACACACACACACACACACACACACACACACACACACACACACACACACACACACAGACACACACACACACACACACACACACACACACACACACACACACACACACACACACACACACACACACACACACACACACACACACACACACACACACACACACACACACACACACACACACACACACACACACACACACACACACACACACACACACACACACACACACACACACACACACACACACACACACACACACACACACACACACACACACACACACACACACACACACACACACACACACACACACACACACACACGTATGTACGTACGCACAAATACACAAAAAAATCATGGCTTTTTACCAACTCATCTCTATATCTCAGCTTAGATGATTTTTTCGCTAACCTGACTTTGTTTCTATAATTAATTTAAATAATCTATCTTGATTCATTTACGATCTTGTATATATCTTGAAACTCGTATCTATCTTTAAACTATGTTGATTCATTTACGATAGTATGTGTAATATTCACATACTTTGATTCGTCTTGAAGAGGTACAACCCAGACGAGCGGATATTCCATAAGTTTTACTTCTTTTTTCTATAAAATATAAAGGTTTTGAATTTTTAACGATTAAATAATAATTATTTGAAACTAAGTTATAAGTTATTAATTAAATATTTTTTATTTTGTAAGAACCAATTGATCTTTTCAATTGTTTTTTTTTTCTGCTAAATCTAGAAAACTTACTTCCACAATTGCGAAACTATCAGAAAATACGAGAAGTTTCTGCCAATGGACTCTAGTACCGTTACTGCCTAGAGTGACCTGTTTAATTGTACCCCCACTTGATTTGTCGTAACACGCAAGTAGCAAGCGAGCTTTCGTTTTCAATCGAGTCTAAAATGTAATGTTAAAAATATTAATGTCGTCACCATACCGCACTGTATTGCATTATTTTAAATTAAAGGGAACTAAATTACAATGGCTGAAAATTATTTGTGTGGCACTTTATGAATGGAATGGGTGTGTGTGATAAAAAGTAAGTCATCCCCCCCAAATTGTTAAAAGCAGTTTGGGGTGACACCTTATGGGTCTATAAAAATTATCAAGGACTCTCGCGCAAATTCAAGATTTAACGACAAGCATAGGTAGGCAGGGGGGGGGTTGGTGTGGTTATACCCCCCAAAATCCCGATTATAGCCGACACCTCCCCCCCTAAAATTGGGGGGGGGGTCCCAGTACTGCGTTTTTCGTACCAAAAACCTTCGATTGTTTCGCTAAAAACACGAAGTGAAGGAAAAAAGGTTGGGCAAACTTCATAAAATCACTGCCGTCGTTTGGTGTTTTTAACGAAAAAATCGCTGGTTTTTTTGTACGGGAAACGCAATATTTCGACAAATACTGAACCTTTTTTAACGATCAATGGTATCAATTAATTAAAGTAGAAAGTAGCCGCTTTCTTTGAGTGCATAATCTGTAACCTAAATCGTTATACATTATCAGCAATATTTCACGTACAGAGTTGTCGAAAAACGCTATTTTTTGGGGGTTTCAGGAGATATTTTGTTGAAAAAATTTTTTGGGCTATTGGGGGCGGAAGGGTAGGATTTTCACAAAAATTTATCAAAATCTAAGACAAAAAGTTTGACTCCGCACCGCACCTTTAAGAAAGGATAACTAAAGATTAGGTATGGAAATTAGGTTAGATTAGATTAGGTATAAAACTGACTTTAAACGCGTTTTTTGGACTTTTTGCCATGTTTTATAATTTACAAAGTATACATGCTGTTTTAACTGCAGTATTTTGTTATAAATAATTGTCAAATTTTAAGAATTTTAAAAAAAAAGTTAAATACATGATATTGTTAATTTTTGATTTCAAAATAAATAAAATTAAAAAAGCGAATTTTATTTCGATTTTGCATTGGTTTACATTATTAAGTTAAATTGATATTAAATTCCTCTCTATGTTTAATTATCTTTAAGTTTATTGTAAAATATTAATATTATTTAGAGTAATTAAGTTTTTTTATCAATTTAAATTTCATAATGTAAGCCAATGCAAAATCCGATTCTCTCCTTGTCCAGGAAAAAAAAAGACGTCCACCCCAATCCTTGATTAATCGCGCTTTATCAGTGTGGCTAAAGGATGGGAAATCGGGTCATTTCAACAAAAATGATTTCTATACAGAATGAAAAAAAATTTATATAGAAATGGTTTTTATCTAGTGTTTGTTTGAAAACAACAGGGGGAACGTTCCCTCTGTTCCCCTAAGTACGGTAATGATAATGATGGATATCAATTTTTCCTGGATATCCGTTTCATTACATGTATATTTGGAGGTCTTTCAAAAATTTTTTAGTAATGGTCTGAAATTTTAAAATTGGGAGAGGGTGGACCGCCCTGCTTATAACTGTTCAATGCCACACTCTCATTTCATGCTTATAATATTTTAAGGCAAAATAAAAAAAAAGTTAGTTAATTAGACAGTTCCAAATTTAGCAAATCAAAACAAAAACTGGTAAGTAAATTAGTATTAGTATTAATTCTTGTACGTTTTTGAGCTTTGAGGGGATAAAACAAACAATAATACCGTCACAGTATTGCGAGATTGTTCCGCCCAAAATTTGCACGTAGAATTGGCCAAAGTGGAGATGTCCATGAATTCTTTTTCTAATCGTTTCCATTCGGCAATTTTTGTCGAAAACAATCCAAAAGAGTTTCTATCCTATAAAGGTTTGAAATAACGTTGAGAACTTCCGTTGTACTCGTGTTTTAAAACTACGAAGTCTTATAAAGAGGAGTCAAAATCTGAAACCATCGGACAATGGTCCAAATCCAACAGATCAGTCGATAAGATATTGAGATTGGATGTTAGATTATAAGTTTAAATTTCGACATTTTTTTTGGTAAAAAGACAAAAATATGAATTTTTCTAGAGTCATTTCTAGGTTCTATTCTGAATGTTAGGTACAATTGTATAATATTTTGACTAGTGGTAAACAGACTGAAACATTGATTTGTTGCAGAGTCTTTTTTGAGTTTTATTCTGAATCAAACCTCACACGGAGTCACAAAAAATCGTACTTCTTCATCCAAAGGCGGTCGGGGGAAGTTCTTGGAGGAAGGGTTATTATAATCCCTTTTTCCCAAAAAATCCCCAAACATCCCACACTCTACCTTAAAATTTGAGAATATTTAAGTCACCCTCTGAACATCGAAACATCGGTAGTAGTACTAAAAACTAAAAATTTCCATAGCAAATAGTTTGTTTTTAATTAGATTCCGTAAAAACCCAAAGCATAAAAAACAGAAAAGAAATAGCTTGTCCTGCCTGCACTCTAAAATTTTTATTCTTACCTACCCTTGACACAAATAGGGCATCTAGTTAGAAGGTTGGTTTGGATGGACAGACTAGGATAGGGGCAAACTGAGACCCAGTTTTTTTGAGGGATTCGAACTCAGAAGACTTGAATTATAGGGAGGGGATTGAGTGTCCAAAACAGAAAAGCACAACTATTCCCCAAATAATATTGTTCTTTTTATAAGTATATTGAAAGAAAAAAACATGGTATTTAGTACTATAAAAAATATGTAAAAAAATAATTTGTGCGTTTGTCTGGTTTTTCATAAAAAAAATAAAATACTTAATGGTGCGGTATACTAAATCATGGTGTATTTTTTTCGCTTTGTCTTTGGTATCAATCGATGCGTTAGGTTTTACTGAGTAAAAAATTGTATTACGAAAAAAAATAATTTTCAGCGGTTCTCGAGATATTAGCAAGAATATTGCTTGGTTATTTCGGATTTTTTTTTTGTTTTCTAACAAACACCTGCGTGGTGATGAATTTGGTGTGTTTTTTGCCTTCGTTTGATTTTGCAAACGCATTCTTTCTTGGGAAAATTCGTATGTTTTTAAGCATTTTTTATGCTAATTTTGCTATGAAAAGATGGAGAATTTTTAGTTGTACCGATTTCTGTGAGTTTTTTATGATTTTATTGCAAAAAAAGGCTTTATTCGAAAAAACACAAATTTGAAAATTTTGAGTTTAGTTCAGTCGCGGCGACCCTCCTCGTGTTGTTTGTTTACAGGGGATAAGCGATAAAGAAAACAAACAACACGAGGAGGGTCGCCGCGACTGAACTAAACTCAAAATTTTCAAATTTGTTTTTTTCAAATAAAGCCTTTTTTGCAATAAAATCATAAAAAAAACTCACAGAAATTAGTACAACTAAAAATTCTCCATCTTTTCATAGCAAAATTAGCATAAAAAAGGCTTAAAAACATACGAATTTTCCCAAGAAAGAATGCGTTTGCAAAATCAAACGAAGGCAAAAAACACACCAAATTCATCACCACGCAGGTGTTTGTTAGAAAACAAAAAAAAAATCCGAAATAACCAAGCAATATTCTTGCTAATATCTCGAGAACCTCTGAAAATTATTTTTTTTCGTAATACAATGTTTTACCCAGTAAAACCTAACGCATCGATTGATACCAAAGACCACGCGAAAAAAAATACACCATGATTTAGTATACCGCACCTTTAAAGAGAAAAAGAGTAATGACTGTCAATTTGAAAATTATAAGGGGTATAAATGTGAAACTCGTAAATTGTGGCGGGACCTTCTAGTTTGTAAATTTACTATAGTCAAATAAAATCTAGCTGACGGCGATATTTGCAGTATTGAATCGACTATTTAATAACAAAAACATTCAAAATTTTTCACTAAAGCGGATTAATAACAAAGATTAAAAACTGTATTTTAATAATTATTTATCAAATTACTTAATTTGTAACCTAAATGCAATTTTTTTAAGGACTAAAGTTGGTTAATTTTTGTATATTTTGTGAAAAGGTGGAATTAAAAAATTATGCGTTCTTATTTGTTTAAAAAAAAACTTCATTTCCGCACAATTTTAATTGGTCCACTCATGTCTGCATTCTAATTTTCAGCGTCAGCCAGATATAATTCAACCATAATAATAACCTGACAATAAAGCAGAAGAAACACCGATTTAGCAGAATTGCATAAAATAACAATAAACATACCAATTTAACCATCTCTTTCGCTTGTTCGGCGGCATATTCGTAGTGCTTAAGCCTGTTGAACGGTAGTCTGAGCAATTTTTTGAGCAAGCGATGCTGTTTTTGGCTGTCGTCCATTTCTTGCTCCATGGCCAGTCGAGCTACTGAACTTTGCACATCCGGGCTTAAATGAATTTATTTTTAACAAATGTCGTAAATTATAGAAAAAATTAATTATTACTTTGATGATTAATTAAAAATAAATTACAACAGACATGTACATACCCCTTTTCACGAGGGTTTACCGGGAGAAATAGAGAAATTTCCAAAATGAGAGGGGGACATAGGGGAGATATTTTTAAATGATGCACAAAAAGACAAACAAAAGAGCAAGAAAGATAGGTTAAGGTTTAACTAACTTTGAAACTGCAGAAATTTAGGAAACATGTCAAAAACGGTAATTTTTTAAACTTTTTTTGTTTCTTAGTGGGAGAGGAAAACTGCACAATTTTTTTGGAAAACTGTTATTAAGTAAACATTTTACTTTTAGATTTTGAGATTTTCTGAATACCTTACTCTACACCAAAAACATTAGGCAAGCTAAGGCCGAGTACACGCGGATATTCTTATCAAGAGGAAATACCCTATTATTTACAAAATCTAAAAAACAAATCTTACTTCATTCCACACAACACTTTTTAGAGCTTTTGTGTTTTGAAGTCATACATGGGCACGGGCGGGGGAGGGGGGGGGGCTTTGGGGGTTAAGCCCCCAACTTTTGAGCAGGGGGTTTGTTTAACCCCTCACTCAGAAGTGAGGGGGGAAGAGAAAAGGTCAAACCCAATTTTGGAAAAATGAAAAAAGAAAATGTTTTTAAAATGACTTCTAACTGGTCTAAACTTAAGTTTTGAGGTCAAAATGAATGTTTTAAACAGTAAGAAGCCCAAAAATGCAATAAAGAGCTTTTTGACCTAAAATTAGCGTTTTTTAAACTATTTTTTGTTAAAAATCGAAAAACGATATGGGTAAAATGCACTCCAGAAAAAAAAACGATATGAGTATTTTACGTTTCTCGAATTTTAACCCTCCCCCCTAATTTGGGGTTTAATTTAGCCCAAACATTCCGGACTAACTTGCCCATGTATGTTTGAAATGGTTAGCTTAAAAGTTTTTTGGTTTCAGTAATCACCAATGAGATTCACCAATGGCATTTTCTTATGCTCTTGGGATAACTGGAATTAGAAATAAATGACAACGACCGAATTTATAGTCTACAATTAACCATTTTTTACAAAGCGCAACACTTTGAATACTGTTTGGTTGTATTTAATAAGAAGATAAATGAAACCAGTTTCTCGCTTTCAAAAAATCTCTCGCACACTATGCAAAATAATGTAATTCTGATAGGTATTGTGAATTACCTAACCGAACCGACCTATAGGTTTTCCTAGATACAATTACAAAATTACTTATATTTCAACTCGTAGAATATGCAAATTATTGCACTTTATACATAGCGTGAATTAAGCAAACCGACCTATACGTTTTCTGAAATACAATTGCAAAATTACTTATATTCCAACTCGTAGAACACACCCAGGGCCAGCATATCCGTCACGTTAGCATGCAAGCGTTTTAAAGCCGCCGAAAAAGCTCGGGATGACGCGTGAGATAACAGCTGCAACAGAGCCATCGTCTTAGATAAATACGGCAATTGGCTGACTATATCCGCCGCAACATCGGCCGAAGTTACGACCTCGGTGAAAAAGTCCTTGAGACAGGTGACAAACTGCGCCAAAATATCTGCGAACAGTTTTATTTCTTGACAAGTATCTACAAGCAAAAAAAATTTGTGGATGCTATTTAAAATTTTTAGTTATTTAGAAAGAAATTTTTAATTTTTAATAAAAATTCCCCATTATAATTCCATAATTTTATTATTTAAGCTGCACTTATAACTATTATATGCATGGCCGTACCCAGGGGGGGGGGAACAGAAGGATAGTTCCCCCTTGTCGTTTTTGAACAAGCACTGGATAAAATGCATTTTTTTCTGAACAAGCACTGAATAAAATGCATTTTTCGTGAAAAGAAACTAAATAAAATGCTTAGGTAGTTTTCAAAAATTTCGCGTCTGAGGCGCGCTTTTTTAATTATTTATTTCTTCCAATAATTTGTTTTTTTTTTAATATCAGAAGTTTTACCCTGAAAACTTAAGGCTGGTTCATACTTATGACAAAACGTCCTTTGGACAAAGCCCAAAAGACAAAAGTCCTTTGGACAAAGTCCAAAGGACAAATACAGCGTAAAAACGTCCTTTGGACTTTGTCCAAAGGACAAATACAGCGTAAAAACGTCCTTTGGACTTTGTCCAAAGGAAAAAATTCAAAGGACGTGTTCATACTTTTTGTCCTTTGGACTTTTCCCTTTCGATTTCGTCCTTTGGACATTGTCCAAAGGATAAATTCTAAGTAGCATTCATACTGAAAAAGTCTAAAGGACGTTTTGGCTTGTCCACAGGATGTTTTGGCTTGCCCAAAGGAGTTTTTGCTTGTCTAAAATTGTCCTTTGGAGTTTGTCCAAAGGACGTTTTGTCATAAGTACGAACCAGCCTTTAGGTTCTAACTTAGGTCTAAAGTGGCTTAAAATGCATTGAAATCTATATTTAAATAGACGTAATGTCTGTGTGTATGTCTGTCTGTCTGTCTCTGTGTTCACTAACTCCTCCCTAACCACCCAAAGGATTAAGGTGAATGAGGTATCGTTGGTTGGAACGCTTATACCTCAGGGAATGCCGTAAGGGGGTTGAAATTTGGAAACAACTTAAATGAACATCTTTATACTGGACAACGCGTTTTCAACAAAGAGGGGAACCCTATGGATTTTGGAAAAAAAAATTTTTGACTCAGAATTGACTAAAACTTATTGGAAAGAGTAATTAGGTAATGTAAAGCCAGAATATCATGATTTTTGGTTTGGGGACTTTAGAGCCGAGGGACTTTAGAGCCGGGACTTTAGAGCTTCTAAAGAGCTTTAGAAAGATTTTTTCTAAGTCTAAGCCTAAGCAAAACCTAAGCCCAAGCAAAACCTAAGCCTAAGCAAAACCTAAGCCTAAGCAAAACCTAACCCTGAACCTAAGCCTAAGCAAAAGACTGAGCGCCTAACCCCTCGCTCCGGCTCTAAAGCCCCGTTACCTGATTTTGTTTGAAAATTGAACATGGACACCTACACCTTTAGACTGGAAAACGTTTTTTCATTAAAAAAGGGAATTACCTTGCTCACCAACCACAAAAGGGATTGGGCTAAATGAGATATCATTACAAATCTTACGGTCCAGAGAATGTCATAAGGAGGTTGAAATTTTAAAAAAAAAATTGCATGGAAAATCTTTAGCCTGGACAAAACATTTTCACAAAAAGAGGAAACCTATGGTTTTTGAAAAAGTGAACATTTTTTGTCTTTTAATTTCAAAATGTCATGGTTTTTGATAAGATTAACATGGACATCTTAATGCTGGACAACGTTTTTTTACTAAAAAGAGGAACGACTTTCCTATCCAACCAGCAAAAGGATTGGGCTAAATGAGATATCATTGCAAAGCTTGCAGACAGGGGAAAGTCATAAAGGGATTAAATGAAATTAAAAAAAAATGCATGGACATATTTTGGTTGGACAACACATTTTCACAAAAACAGGGCCCTATGGACTTTAAAAGTTGAAAAAATTTAATCCTCGAATTGGCTCAAACTTATTGGTATGAGTAATTCGCCAATGTGAAGCCAGAATATCCTGTTTTTGAAAAAATTAACATGGACATATTTATGCTGGACAACGATTTTTACTTTAAGGAGGAATGACCTTTATCCTGAACCACAAAAAGGATTGGGATAAATAAGATATTATTGCAAAGCTTGAATTTTAAGGAATATAATAAAAGGATTGAATTTTTCAAAAACTAAATAACAAGGACATCTTTATGCTGGACAACGCATTTTCACCAAAAGGGAGGACCCTTCTCCTCAACCACAAAACGGTTTGGGTTAAATGAGGTATCATTGCAAAGCTTACAATCTAGAGAATGTCATAAATGGATTAAAATTTTTAAAAAATAACATGGTCATCTTTATATTGGACAACATATTTTTATCAAAGATGGAAGAACCTTCCTCCCCAACCACAGGAAAAAATTAGGATAAATGAGATATTATGGGAAACCTTATAGTTCAGGTGTTTAAGTTCATCATAAATTGGTTGAAATTAGTAATAAAATAACACGGACAACTTTATGCTGGACAGCATATTTTCACCAAAAGAGGAAAAGACCCTTCTCCCCAACTAAAATTAGAGTGGGTAACTGAGGTCACTGTAAAGCTCACAGTCACGGAAATGGCATAAAAAGGTTGAATTTTGAAAAAAAATTAGTAAATGGATATAAAAAGTGCGGGAAAAATTGTTTGTCAGTCGTATGGCTGACACGGGCTACTTGTAGGCTAAAAACTGCAAAAATTTCGCGATTATGGCGTCATTATGGGTCAAAAATGGCGCCATAATTTTTGGGTACTTTTCCATTTTTGGGCGGGACAAGCAATAAAACGAGGAGGGGCAAATCCTTTAATAAAGCGCGGGGGCATTTCCATACCGTGCACAGGTCTTGAATTAGAAATTATAATTTGGGTTATATAAATAGTACAAGTAGTGGTGTCAAGTCACACTCAGGTTATATAAATATGCTTTTTGTCTCACACTCAGCATTTTTTCTTTGTGATAACATTTTAATAATATGATAAAATTAATAATACCAAGAATATATAACACAAGAGAATGTCCGACTGTACACTAAATTTTTGACCAAAATTTTGCGAAAAAAGTCGCATTTTTGAATTCGTGTGCGACTTTTCTCGCAAATATCCGCCATTTTCTGGTAGTTTTTCCGCGCTGCAATTTTTATCACAGTGTTAGTTTTCTCGCAGTGGGAACTGCGACTTCTTGCGCATTCTATGCTGCTTTATTCGCACTGCGATTATTTTCGCACTGCGAGCCTGGCCGCGCAACAAAAAAAAACAGACGCTGGTAGTCATTTTCACTGGAGTAAAACACTTCGAAACTTGTTTTATTTAATTTTAAAACGTTGGAAAGTGATTTTATTTTATTAAAACCAAAAAGTTTTAACATCTTAAGGTAAAAAAATGACTTTTACTCATTTAAACACAAAATTTTCGCTCCGCTTTGTTTTTATTTTTTTTGTTGTGCGGTCAGGCTCGCAGTGCGAAAATAATCGCAGTGCGAATAAAGCAGCATACGAGTGCGAAAGAAGTCGCAGTCCCAACTGCGAGAAAACTAACACTGTGTTAAAACTTGCAGAAAATGGCGAATTTTTGCGAGAAAAGACGCAAACAAATTCGAAAGTGCGACTTTTTTCGCAAAATTTTGGTCAAAAATTTAGTGTACAGTACGTCATTCTCTTGTGTTATATATTCTTGATAATACCAAACTGGGTTTATTTTAAGTAAATGATGGTAATAATGTTTAAATGCTTAATATCTTGATGATTAAAATTTTGGAAACTAATTAAGTAATTTACACATTTGAAAAACTTACTAAATTGCAACTACTCTTTGTTTTTTTTAGCGATACTGGAAAAAAGTTGACAAATTTTTGGGGGTTAGCCCCAAAATTGCCGAAAATTTTTTTGCAGATTGCCCATACTTTTCTGAGCTCAAAAATATATAATTTGTTAGGGAGAGGTTAAAGGGGGTCAATTTCACGATTTTTGCTAAAAATCTTTGAATGGGGGACATCAAATGCATATTTTGGCATCATGTTCAAAAACTGTTAGCGCCACAGGCCTGAGACCGGGGGGATTTATGCGGAAATTTAAGTCCGACATTTTGGTGATAGTCTCAAAAAAAATCTTGATGCCCTAAGGCACTGCAATGGCTGACCCCTAAAAATAAAACTTTTGACACAGCCCCTCTACATAGGCGAGTAATATATAAAAATATAAAAAAATTTGCTCTAAATGGCCGGGTAACCAAAATACAGACTCTTTGTACCATACATGGGCAAGTTGGTCCGGAGTGAGGGGATTAAACCCCAAATTAGGGGGGAGGGGTTAAAATCCGAGAAACGCAAAATACCCATATCGTTTTTTTTTCTGGAGTGCATTTTACCCATATTGTTTTTTGATTTCGAAGGAAAAATAGGTTAAAAACACGAATTTTAGGTCAAAAGCCCTTTTTATTGCATTTTTGAGCTTTTTATTGTTTAAAACATTCATTTTGACCTCGAAACTTAAGTTTGGAGGCAGTTAGAAGTCATTTTAAAGACATTTTTTTCTTCATTTTTCCAAAATTGGGGGGTTAACTTTTTCTCCCCCCCCCCCACTTCTGAGTGGGGGGGTTAAACCCCACTTCTCAGAATTTGGAGGGTTAACCCATACATGGGCAAGTTGGTCCGGAGTGGGGGGGTTAAACCACAAATTAGGGGGGGGGGTTAAAATCCGAAAAACGCAAAATACCCATATCGTTTTTTTTCTGGAGTGCATTTTACCCATATCGTTTTTCGATTTTGAAGGAAAAATAGGTAAAAAACGCTAATTTTAGGTCAAAAAGCCCTTTTTATTGCATTTTTGAGCTTTTTATTGCTTAAAACATTCATTTTGACTTCAAAACTTAAGTTTGGAGGCAGTTAGAAGTCATTTTAAAGACATTTTTTTTCTTCATTTTTCCAAAATTGGGGGGTTAACCTTTTCTCCTCCCCCACTTCTGAGTGGGGGGGGTTAAACCCCCCTTCTCAGAATTTGGGGGGGGGGTTAACCCTACAAACCCCACCCAGGGCCCATGTATGGGTTAACCCCCCAAACCCCCCCCGTGCCCATGTATGCTTTGTACCCCCAAAATTAGTAAGGGGTGATTTTTTTGTTTTTATTATTTATAAGCCGTGTTTATATTCGTTTGAAAGCTATATGCGTGCTGATTTCAAAAATATCAATTTTAGACTAAAAGTTGTTATGGTTACCCGGTTACATACCCCCAAATACCCCCAATTTTGAAAAATGGTAATTTTGTCATTTTTTCATTATAAGTGACATGTTTACAATCATATGAAAGCTCTCGACGCACTGATTTCAAAAATATATGGTTTTTTTAATTTTCTTCAGTGGTTACCCATTTTTGCAACCATCAATGTACCCCCTAAAATTCTTAAGAGGTGATTTTATTATAATACCCTCATGTTTATACTCATATCAAAGCTCTCGATACGCTGATGTCAAAAAATTATTTTCAACTCGATTTACCCAATGTTTATCATTTTTACAACTAAAATGTACCCCCAAAATTTTTTAGGGGGTCTTTTTTATATATTTATTATAATACCCTCATGTTTATACTCATATCAAAGCTTTAGACAGGCTTATCCCAAAAATATAAATTTAAACTCGATTTACCCAATGGTTACCATTTTTACAACCCATAATGTACCCCCTAAAATTTTTGGGGGTACATTATGGGTTGTAAAAATGGTAACCATTAGATGTAACCATTATATTTTTAAAATTGGTGCGTCGAGAGCTTTCATATGAGTGTAAACATGTCACTTAAAATGAAAAAATGACAAAATTACCATTTTTCAAAATTGGGGGTATTTGGGGGTATGTAACCGGGTAACCATAACAAATTTTAGTCTAAAATTAATATTTTTGAAATCAGCACGCATGGAGCTTTCAAACGAATATAAACACGGCTTATAAATAATAAAAACAAAAAAATCACCCTTACTAATTTTGGGGGTACAAAGGGACTGTATTTTGGTTACCTGGCCATTTAGAGCAAATTTTTTTATATTTTTGAAATCAGCACGCCGAGAGCTTTAAAATGATATATTACTCGCCTATGTAGCGGGGCTGTGTCAAAAGTTTTATTTTTAGGGGTCAGCCATTGCAGTGCCTTAGGGCATCAAGATTTTTTGAGACTATCACCAAAATGTCGGACTTAAATTTCCGCATAAATCCCCCCGGTCTCAGGCCGGTGGCGCAAACAGTTTTTGAGCATGATGCCAAAATATGCATTTGGTGTCCCCCATACAAAGATTTTTAGCAAAAATCGTGGGTACCTCTTTAACCTCTCGGGGTACCCGACCCAGGTAGGTTACCCCTAACAAATTATATATTTTTGAGCTCAGAAAAGTATGGGCAATCTGCAAAAAAATTTTCAGACGTAAAGCCCCATATGGTAAAAAGTTAGAAATTTAACTAAAAAAAATCGACCGTAAATTTCGGCAATTTTGGGGCAAACCCCCCAAAATTTTTGAAAATTTTTTTTTTCAGGAGTTGGCCAAAAGTACAAGGACCTTAACGCGAGATATTTGCATATTGATCGCGGCGCGTTTAAAAGTTATAAGACCGCAAACAAAAAATTTTTTGTGAACTTTTTTCCAGTATCGCTAAAAAAAAAACAGAGTAATTTCACCAGAAAAAATTAATAATAATATTTTAAAACCCGATCTCAGGCCTGTGGCGCAAACAGTTTTTAAGCATGATGCCAAAATATGCATTTGGTGTCCCCCATACAAAGATTTTTAGCAAAAATCGTGAAATTGACCCCCTTTAACCTCTTGGGGTACCCGACCCAGGTAGGTTACCCCTAACAAATTATATATTTTTGAGCTCAGAAAAGTATGGGCAATCTGCAAAAAAATTTTCAGACGTAAAGCCCCATAAGGTAAAAAGTTAGATATTTGGCCAAAAAAGAATCGACCGTAAATTTCGGCAATTTTGGGGCAAACCCCCCAAAATTTTTGAAAATTTTTTTTCAGGAGTTAGCCAAAAGTACAAGGACCTTAACGTCAGATATTTGCATATTGATCGCGGCGCGTTCAAGAGTTATAAGACCGCAAACAAAAAATTTTTTGTCAACTTTTTTCCAGTATCGCTAAAAAAACAGAGTAATTTCACCAGAAAAAATTAATAAGAATATTTTTAAAAAATAATCCGTGAATTTTTTTGTTTTATATTTTAAATTATTAAATATGCATGTAACGATCATGACAATTAAAGGCTTAATTTTTCTTTATTTTGCTTATTTTGCACCCAACCACGTTTTTTAGCTTGTAGCAGCAGGCAAAATTTTTTGTAAAATTTTGGAATTAAAGCCCCCTAGTGCTAAAACTAGTGTTCAAAAAACTGTTTGCTTAGTTGTTTTTTTTTGTTTATTGATATTCAATATTAGGTTGTTCAAACTTTTGAAAATGTACAAAAAATAAGTTTTCAAAAAGAGGTTTTAATATTATTTTGGTAAGGTTTTTTAAAACAAGACAAAATAAAGTGAAAAAAGTGCAAAAATTTCCCGGGGCTTCGCCCCCTAGACCCCTCACTGGGGGAGCAACCCCCAGACCCCTCGTTTAACTACTGTGGTTTACCGATACCATGCAGTTCCCCCCTGTCGCAAAATCCTGGGTACGGCCCTGATAAGTTGGTTACTTTTCAAAGTCAACCGGGAACAGATTCCTGTCAGATCCTTCACATCGCGGGCGAATTTCAATTCCGTGAAGGCGAAATTAAAGGCGAGTGAGCAGTCCTGCTCTTCGCTTTCTTGCAAATCCGCCGTCGTTTTCCCGGTCCTAATGTTGGGAACGCAACTGACAAATAGTTCCTCTTTAACCGCACTTACGTTCACGGCAATCCAATTCTTCTAAATAATAAATGAATATTAAATAACTATGCTGGATGGGCTCAGTTTTTTTTAAATACTAGTAATGCACTTAATAATACATAAACGAGGAAGTAATAATAGCAATTCACTCACTTATTACACATCTTTAATAACGACAATAATATTGACTTACTGAAATATTTAAAGGAACAGCCGTTGCAATACCGTTTGTTCCAAAAGAAGCTCGTTTATAGCTAAAAACATAGAGAATTTTCATAACCATTGGCAAAAAAACAAAGAAAATATGTTTGGAGATTAGTCTTAAAATACGAAGCCTTAAATACGAATTATAACGTAAAGTCAGGGGTGATGGTGCAAAGTAGCACGTCGTCGATTAAAGGTTCGTGTATAGCTTATTTTTTAGTTGACAAGCTAAAATTAACTAATTTTTTCGCATTATTCTTGTCAAAAACTGGATTTATTAATTTAGTCTCGTGTTTCTGGATGTCATAAAATGCGCATCACGCGTGGTGTTCGGTTGCACCATTGGTATTGACTCTTGTTTTCTTGGGATTGCGTATTTCACTTAGTTCAAAAAAATTTATTTATCACATTCTGGTGGACGAAAAAAATTTTCTTATCGCATTAAAAAATTTACATATATCGAATTTGAGTAAACAAAAAAATTTACTTATCACACTCGGGTGGGCTCTCCTCGCCGGCGGGTGCGGCAGCGTAGTCTCTTCCGCAATAGTAGACTGCGGGCCTGTTGTCCAGCGCATTGACCAGAATCACCGTGAAATCGCCACCGACAGCCACGTCCAGTACGCTGGACTGCGATCCCACCTTAAATTAATTATCATAAATTCCTCATTATGACACAAAGAGTTACAATCAGTGTATAAAATTAACGTGATTCTGACTCAACGTTTATATTAAATGTGCTTTAAAGCATACAAAGAGTGACAGTTACGTGTATTTTATGACGCTTCTGACTTATTCTGGCGCGGCCCCTTCTAGATTTTAAATTTGTTTATTCCTGATTGACGCCCTAAAAACCAAGTAGGGAAATTGTTGGATTCCCTAGGACTCCTCTACTATAATTCAAAGTAAAAATTTATACCCATTCCCGTAACCACCCCCCCTTTTCCTCCTAGCCTCTGGGACTCAGAAACTGTTTACGGTTTTATTTACATCAAAAAACGACAATAAAAAGTCTTAAGCTTTATTTTTTTAGCTGTATATACAAATACAGCGCAGATGGCAGCGACACAGACAAAGGTGCCATTGAGCCACCAGGACTGTGCTGACCTTCGGGCAGCACCCAACGAGTCTACGTATACCACCTGGTTGCTGGATATTTTCTCTCATAGAAATGAGTTCAGTTTGGCATGGCTAGAAAAAGGTTGTTGTTCGTCGGCCACACATGGCAGTTTTCGATCTAGTAAATCAGTGGACAAATACAGCTCTATTGTGTATGACGTTTTGCGGGAACACCTATGCTGCCCATGTACGACGTTAAAATAGTAAGATCAATATTAGGCGACTTAAAAAATCCTTTAGACGAAGACCTCGGAATGAGCGAACACTGCATGCAGTGAACACTTAAACGATAAAGGTTGCCAACATCGTTATTAATGTTGGATGAAAAGTCTCAACCATGGGGGTGAAATTTTTTCGCCCCTCCTGGCTTCTCTTAGTGCCTGTCCTTTGCATAATCTGCATAGGGAAGATAAGTTTCCGGTAATGCAACAACAACACAGACAAAGCACATTTTTAATCCATTATAATATCATCTCATGCTGTGTACTGTACCGTATGCCATAGTTATAATAGCAGAAAAAGCGCAGACAGAGGTTGAACTGCGTTTTGTAATAATTTTATTTATTGTTTGAAGATGTGTAAATGTCGCTTTGTTTTTTTTTTAAATTACAACAAAACGAAACAACATTCTTTTGAAATTCGAATTTATTTATAACAAAAATAACATAAGTTAAATAAAGAATAACCATAAAGTTAGAAGAATACCTTTAACAGGGCGGGGACGCAGACTGCTTTTGATTCTGCTTGCTTGATTTGTCCTTGTTGATTAAGTCCCCAAACGTAAAGCTATAAAAACATAGTATTAAAGCATTATCACAATAATATAAATGCAATGAGCGCGGGGTTTGGGGTTAACCTTACCACAGATGTTTTTGGTCAGGTCCACTAGGGGGTGGGGTCCACCCCCGGGTGGAAGGCCAAAATATTTTAGGGGGGTCCAGGTCCAGGGGGGTCCAGACCTCTGGCTTTTTAGGGGGGGGTCGACCCCGGGTGCGAGATTTAATTTTTTTTTTTTTTGGGGGGGGGGGGGGGTAAGGGCATACATGGGCACGGGGGGGGGGGGTTGGGGGGTTAAACCCCCCCCCCAAATTCTGAGAAGGGGGTTTAATCCCCTCCCACTCAGAAGTGGGGGGAGGAGAGAAAAAGTTAACCCCCAATTTTGGAAAAATGAAGAAAAAAATGTCTTTAAAATGACTTCTAACTGCCCCCAAACTTAAGTTTTGAGGTCAAAATGAATGTTTTAAGCAAAAAAATCTCAAAAATGCTATAAAAAGGGCTTTTTGACCCAAAATTAGCGTTTTTTTACCTATTTTTTCTTTAAAATCGAAAAACAATATGGGTAAAATGCACTCCAGAAAAAAAACGATATGGGTATTTTGCGTTTCTCGGATTTTAACCCCCCTAATTTGGGGTTTAACCCCCCCCCACTCCGGACCAACTTGCCTATGTATGGGTAAGGGGGGTCCGATTTTTTAACAAAGTTTTTTTAAATCAATCATTTAAGTGTTTTTAGGTCAAATATTGAATTTTATATGCTAAAACAGCATATTTAATCCTAAAGAGTAAATTTAGACACTGTTTTCAACTAAAAAACCGTGCTTTTGGCAGTAAATATAAATAATACTTCAAAATTGGTCCGGGGGGGAGGGGATCAGCTTCGCTAGGCGGGGGGTTAGGCTGGACCGCTCTCGAGCTTTGGGGGGAGAGGGGGGCTCTGGATTTTCTCTAGGAGGGGGGTCTGAAATTTTGGTTTTAGGGGGGGAGGGGGGTTCGACCCCTCTTCCCTTAAACACCTATGAACCTTACCCCTCCATTTTAAAGGGGGAGGGGGGATTGAACTGGCCAACTACCCACTTTTGGAAAATAGAATAAAATGTCTATAAAATGACTTTTAAAAACATTCAACCTAAAATTTTAAGGTTAAAACAAAAGTGTTTTTAACAATATATTAGTAAAATGCACTGGAGAAAAAAAACCGATGTGGTAAAAAAGGGTTTCTTAAATAATTTTAATTCAACCCCTAATTGTAATTTAACCACCTCTCCTTCTCTTTCTTTTTTCCACCTCGAACTAATTTGTCACGAATATTATATTGAACCAAAAATAAAAATAATGTTTTGCTAATATCCATTTTTATATCAAATCAAATCCCATTGCTAAGAGTACTTTTTGATTACATAAATTCTAATTTTATTCACGGCAATAACTGACATAAATCAATAAACATAGATGTTTGATGTAAATAATTTATCTGAAAATTTAAAATGGTAATTTATATTGATAGTTTAATCTGTACTCACCTCGCCTGTTGCGGTTAATGCCACGCAATGCTTTTCTCCTGCTTTTAATTTTCGCACAAAACAGTCGTTCAGTCGATCTACTCTACTTGGTTCTCGGCTAACAATAAACAAGCGTTAACAAAACAAAAAGAAAATAACAAAACAATAATAATAATATTGTAGTGAGAGGATTTCATAAATAAAATAGTTCTATTCTAAATTTGCATATAACTTAAACTCCAGTGCTGCTGGCGTCTAGTGCCATGTGTTTTGATTATATTTTTTTAAATTTTCATTGTAAGTTGATAAGTAATTATTATACCGATTTATAAAGTCTCCTTGACCTAGCTGGCCGCACGAGTTTTCACCCCAGGTCCAAACCTCAGTGGGCGTTAGTTTGTTGAACTTTGTGGTCTTTTCTACATCGCTGGGTCGTTTTTTGGGTGAAGAAAATCCTCGCGTACTTACAGAAGACAGGGAAGTTCTATAAAAAATTTACTATTTATAACAATTTACGAATTTTTTAAGAACTATTACGTACAAATCTTTTCCTGGTGAATTTCCCAGTATTTAAAAAAATAGTTTTGAGTAATTTAACTTTTATTTTTACTGTGATAAAAAAACACAAATATTCGCAATTTTCGCAATAATTTTTATGATAAATCAAAAATTAATCTAATAAATAATAATAAGAACATTAAAATTATTACGTAGTCAAGTGTTTCACTGTAACGCAATTAAAAAGAGATTAAAATTATTTAAAAAAATAACAAAATAATACACTATAAAAAATTTATTGTACTTGTCTCCGCCGTCTGAGCTGCTTTCCTGATTTAAAGTCCCAAGTGTGTCTTCCGATCCACTGGACGAATCCCCTGTAGGAAGCAAATTCATACTAACAAACGAGTATCTCCCACCTGAAATAAATTTATGAGAAAAAAACATTATAAATTCAAGATACTAATATGTCAACCGTATGAAACTGTATGATAGTTTTACTACAGTTAACTTATTTGTAAAAATATTACAGAACACAACACTTTTTTATCTTAAATTACTTTTATTCGTTTATATTTTATTATTAGTACAAAACTTAAAAAAAAAACAAAATATAACAAATTTTTTAATTTATCAATATTGAATGATCATATTATTCCTGGGGTCGCATTCTGAAGAAACCCTTATATTTACCCCGATAAATCCATTCCAATGAAAATAAAAAAATAAATATTTATTGTAAATGAATAAACCTGCCGCATATGGGACAGAAAATGATTGCAATGAATTTTGTTTAAATTTTTTTTTCTCGCGTGGCAAAACCACCTGGCACAAAATAAAAAATTTAGTCAATGCGCATATTTTATTTTTTATTAAAATAATCCTACGGGAGAAAATATTTAACTACCTCTCGAGTTGGATAAATTCTTATTCTTAAAACAATAGAAAAAAATTCAACCCGACTTTTACCTAGGTAAAATTGATTTTTCATTAGCATCCCTAAGCACGTAAAAAAAGTTACCTCGGGGTAGCTTTTAATCGCGCGTTAGAATGCGACCCCAGACCTGTGCACTGCCTCTGTCCCCCGGGAGTTTTTTTGGGGCTTCTAAAATGAGGGAGGAGGGCAATTTATTTAAAAGGGGCGGGTGCTGGCAGGGGAGAAAGATAAAAAAAAAAGAGAAAAAGGGAGAAAAATAGAAGAAGCAAAAAAGGAAAAACAAGACAAAAGGCGAAATTTAAGTAAAAATAGGTCTAAATAGCAGCATAAAATGCATTAAAATAGGCTTAAAACTGCAAAAATTTCGCGATGATTAACTCATAATAAGTCAAAAATGGCATCACAATTTTAGTGTACTTTTTTATTTTTGGGCGGGACGGAAGGTAATAAAACGGGGAGGGGACACATTCACTAATATTCCGGGGGGGGGGAGGGGCATTTCCAGACCCTGCACAGGTCTGTTAGTCTAAGTAATAAAAAGCCAGAGTGGTGATGCCAAAGCAAATCGCAGATGGGCACTTCCTTTTCTGTTATCTTGCGCGGTATTATAATTTACCAGACCTGTGCACTGCCCCCTCTCCATGAGGTTTTATTGGGGGGGGGGCAATACCAAAACGAGGCGGGGCACGGGAGGTGGCACCTTTTTTTAAACGGATGGAGGGGCAATAAAACGGGGGGACAAGCAGGGGCAGGCGAGAAAAACAGAAAAAGAGAAAAAAAAAGAAGGGAAAAAAGGACAAAGAAGGCGAAATTTAAGAAAAAATAGGTCTAAAAAGACCTAAAAAGCATTGAAAAAGGGCTAAAAAACTGCAACAATTTTGCGATGATGGCGTCATAATACGTCAAAAATGGCGCCATAAATATTTGAGTACTTTTTCATTCATGGCGGGGGGGGGGGGCAATTAAACCGGGGGGGCATTTCCAGACCGTGCAGAGGTTTGACTTACAAATTAATACGAGTGAAGTCTGCCATGACATGAGTCCAAAGTTTTCCAACATACCGCCAAACGAATATCGGATGGGGATTTTTATGGTACGACTGATTGAAATATTTTATTAACGGCAGTCATTCAAGAAATTAGTTTTTACGCTAAAGCACTTTAACAAAATTAAGTTGAGACACCAACACTCACCTGAATCTCTCGCTTCTTTGTCCCGTCTGCGAAGTGATTTTAATTCCATTTCAAAATTGGTGGAAGCCGCAAGCGTTTTAATACTTCTAAACAAAATAACTATAATTAGTGGTGCGTAGAGTAGGATATTGTAAATTTGACATCAGCAGCAAGAAAAGAGTGGTCAAAATGACTATTTTTTTGAGTTTGAACTAAGTCTGTTATTTCCAGCTATACTGTACATTTTTTCTTCTAGTTTTTAATTGATTTATTAATTAATTAAATATAAAGTGCCGCTTTTACAACTAGTCATTAAGCTAATGCCTATTTCGTTGAGTGTTTGTCGTTTGGCAAATAAAATAGGTCGTATCAATTTCGATTATTAAATTATTGATTATAACGCCCCACGTTAACTTTTTATGCTGACCATAATAATGTAGCGACGTTGAAAAAACCGATTGAATTACCTGGAATCTTCTTCTTTTTCAGCAAAGGCGTTGTAACCGTATGAAGCCAATCTGTCCAAGCCCGTATACGCCAGGACGTTCGTTAAAGAGTACGAATAAAATTTGGTTCCTTCTGTGTTGTCAGTATCGACTAAAAGAAAACATTGATTTATAATAGTAACATTAAAACAAAAAAAGCAAAAATAAGGTAAAAAATAGGTCTAAAATAATTTAAAATACTTTGAAATAGGCTAAAAACTGCAAAATTTCGCGATGATAGCGTCATTAGGGACGTAAACAGGGTTTCTGCCCCTCCCTTAATTTTTGAAAACGTTAAAAAGGCAGGGATAAACGTAGATAAAGCTGTATAACACACTGTTTTTGGCCTTTTTAGCGGTAAAAACATGTTTTCTTAATAAAAATTACATTAGCACACATTAACAGAGCCTGGATTTCACAAAAAAGGAATTTAGAGGCCTTTCAGACCCCTTGGCTACACCCACATTGTAAACCAAAGCACATGAGCAGCATCTCGACTCCATGTTTTTTTAGTATACGTAACTGAACGAAGTAAAAAA
>JASAMX010013213.1:0-14739 GCA_030248175.1 Microlaimidae sp. YZB2_3
TATATGTATAACGTACTTCGTTCAGTTACGTATTGCTAAATACGAGAAAACAAGTCATAATTCAACTCATGGAAGATATGAAAATATGAATTCTAAAAATACGGTTTCTAGAACTTTTATGATTATAATAAAAATATATATATATTCAAAAATTGTAATCTATAATATGTTTCGAAATTTGACACAAGATTAATTATTTTTTCGTTACTTTTTTGCAAAAATGTAAACGAAATCTGAAATAAAGAAAAAAAAAGAAAAACCAAACCACTGCATTCTTAGTTAAAGTTTGACAAAAATAATGGAAATAGATAAAAAATTAGTGTGATTATATCTCGCCAAAGAACCCTGTGGGTTATATAAGGATTTAAATCATTGTGCGTATTCAGATTGCAATCCCAGCTGTTATAATGCCATAAGGTTTATGAGATACATTCATTTGAATTTTTTTCTAGTCCACATTATTTTCGGAAGGACTTATACTAAAACATATATTTTTGAAGGCAATTAAAAATGCTTTTATGGTGCTCGTTGTTAGTATTTTACTTGTTTAAAATATGATGATTATATTTATTACCATTGTGATTCATAATATTTTTTATTATAAAATGTTTACACTATTGTTATACTTTGCGTATTTGAATGTTTATGTATCGTCCAAAATTTATTCCGTAGCAAACAAAAGTTTTTAGACAGAAGCATAATATTTGATTTGAAATGTTTTACTCTTGCTGCGATTGTGATAAATATTCACATAATAAAATTAAACAATAATTTTGATTAGAGTAAAAGTATAGGAAGTACCAAAAAGATGTGCACTGATAATAATCTCAAACGCTTATTATTCGTCTGATGAAAAAAAATGAATTTATACTAAAGTTTATGTAGCTAAGGTTCTGATCTACATACTAATACATTTTATATATAAATATAACTCAATTAAATTTGTTTTTCAGTGCGCCTCTTATCTTTTTTTGTATAAATTAATAATGATATGTATCGTTCTGTACAAATGTATATTAATTTTAATGATTTTGTTTTAATTCAAACTTTCGAAATAATAAGTATCAAATGAGGTACTAAAAAATTTTAAGTAAGAATTTATATAATGGTCAACCACAAGTAGTATTGGTCGGATCTGAACCTGAAAGGGGCTATTTTTATCGTTTTAATTTTCGTTCGCCTCAAAAAAATTATATTTTATTATAGCAAAATTATAGTTATGTTACGTTTTTTTAACTTATTTGTTTTAATTTTACTAATAAACATAAGTCTAGTGTTTGCTTAAAAACTTCGTTTATTCAGGATCAGCTATTAATAATTTTAATTGTTTATTTTGCTCTTTCCATTTTTTATAGCTTTTGTTAAAAAAAGCTTAATGTATATTTTTAATTTTGCAAATGCTTTTCTTCATCTGTTTGGGTAAAAACACTGGGTAACAAAAATTGTCAAATAGCGCAATTAACTGATAATAAAATTTAATAATAATTTTTCAGATGTTTTACCTTACAAAAAATTTGTAATACTTGTTTCAATGTTGACAAATCCTGATTACGTGCACTACAACTTCTTTTTTCTTATAAATTATACGGTTTATAAATTATATAAACATAAATTTTAAAAAAAAATATTGTACTCCGTTTTAAGGTAGCAGAACCCAATTACTGTCTCTACCCAAAATGAAGAAGTGCCTGCCCATACAATTAGGATTTATTTGTAAAACAACATATGGTGACGACGCTAGTAGTATAGTTTGTATTTTAAAAACCTGTTAGTTTTTTTAATTAATAGTTATAAAGTAATCATATCATACCAAATCCAAGGCGTCTTGCCTCTTCATCTTCCTCTTTTCTATCCCGTCGATTTTTGCTTACAAAGTATCTTACAACCATTAACAAAAGTACCGACAATAGAAGTACTCCAAGAATAATGCCTAAAATTGTTTTATTCTTGGATAATAAAAGTCCGAACGTTTTAAGCAATAATCACAGAAATAGAGCAAATTACATTAAAACGTCTTTTTTTCGGTTTTATTGCAATTTTTTGAAAGTATCAATTTGTTTGTCTGTTAATGTAAGCTTATTATAATGCTGAATTGGTTATTTTATTTTATTTTTTCTGATATTCGTGAAAAAAATTACAATTTGCATTAAAGCATTTGAAACTAAACACTTGCCCAATATCACAGCTGCTAAATTAACTCCTGCTATTCCAGTGGTCCGAATATTGGAATCGCCCTCTTGATAAGGCTGTTGGTTGATATTCAGTGCGGTTGTTTTCTTGACGACGGGCGCGGACGGGGGCGTGGTCTCCTCTTTTACCGGACCAATCACAGGCGGGTTCGGACTTCTCATCGGCCAATTAAATAGCGATTGCGGTTTTTGACACACGGACGGCGGATAGCCTGGGGCGTCGACCATAACGTCCATGTTATCCCTGAGCCATTTTCGAAACCAGTCCAATCTCCCGTCGCAGAACCAAGGGTTTTCTAAATAATGGTTTTGATTTAGAATTAGATAAGTAGTTGCGATTTCACATAAATTTTTATTAAAATATCTAACCCAAGGATTTCCTAAAAAAATTGATTTTAGGTCACCAGTTCATTTTTATTTAAAGGTCGCAAAAACTATCGTCGCCAAAGTTATTGGCTATTTGTCTGGCTGAACTAGTCTATTTGTATCAAAAATATATAATATACCGAAAAATGTGCAACTCCTATATAAAAAAGTGCGAAAAAGTAGGCCATTATAATGAGCCTTTCCATTTAAATGACTCTCCACTATAATGGTTTTTTTAGCTGTTTTTATTTTTGCGAGTTAAATGATTGGTTGTTTTTTTTTTTGTTTTTTTTTTTTTTTTTTTTCTCTTTTTTTTTTCTTTTTTTTGTTTTTTTGTCTTGGCCGCTTTTTTTTTTCTGTTGTTGTTTTTTATTGTCTTTTTTGTTTTTTTAGTGCTGCCCGCTTTTTTTCTTCTTTTTTATATATAAAGTGTTTTTATATGTTTATTTGGTTTTTTTTTTTGTTTCCTCTCTTTTTTATCTCGCTGTTTTAAAATGGGTTTTTTGTTTTTTTTTGTTGTGTGTGTTTTTTTTTTGGTGTGGTTTTTTTTTTTGCTTTTTTTTTTTGTTTTTTTTTTTTTTATGTGTTGTTTATTTTTTGGTATATTATGTATTCAGCTTGCTCGCCAGTTTTTTTAATATTTATCTACTCTTACCGTAAATGTAAAGAACTCTTGTTGATGGCGGATTTTGAGTTTGAAAGGTCCCAACAAATGTTTCTCGGCTTAACGTCTGAATCATATTGTCACTAATGTCTAAATGTTTCAAAGAAGGCAATCCACTGAATGCTCGGTCTTCAATCGTTGAAAGGTCGTTACCTTTTAAATCCAAAGACACCAATTGTGTTAAGCCTTGAAATTGATTCCGAGGTATGCTAAACCAATAATTTCATAAATAACGGTTAGCCATTTTATTTGAAAGAATCGTAGCTTGATTAGTATACAGTATAACTTAAGAAAGAATAAATTATATCATGTCATTTTAATGTTCTGCAGCATTTTAATACTAATATTATGAGAATTTTCTGATTTTAATTAAAATCTCTTAAAGAAACGTCGATATAGTTTGGATTGAATCTTCTATGGGTTGTTCCTTTAACAACTATTAGCACATCAAGAAAAATAAGCTAAATAAACTAGAGACTGAATAAACTTAAACTCACACTCGGAGCCTGTTTTTGTTTAGCACAATCACTTGTACATTTTGAATAGTTTGAAACGTTCCGGGGTCAATAGTCGAAATTTGGCATTCTGAGAGTTCCAAGCGAACCAATTGCGGAATAAATCGAAACGCGTCCTGCGTTAAGTTAAGGATGTCGTTGTTGCCCATCGCCAATACTTTTAGCAACGGAACGAACTAAAATACCGTAAATAATGTAAGATAAGCAATACTTATAACTATCAATTTTTTCTTTTTTAGCTTGTATGTAACCTATCAAAAATACCATTTTGTAACATGCCTGGTCTATAAAATTTAAGCTTTTGTATCATCATTCACAAAATTTATCGTTTAGTTCACAAATGCTCACATCACAAAATGATCAAAAGCTATAAAAAGGCTGTTTTATAGTTACATAAAATTTGATTATACGTACTACCATAGATGAGAAAGGGGGTGGGCAGGGTGGGGTCCACGGGTCCACCCCCCCTAGCCATGAAATTTGGGGACCCCCCTCCTAGACGAAAATCTAGGGGGGTAGGCGCTCCCCCTAAATTTCCAAATTTTTTACCCCTGACCCCCCTCTAGAATTTGAAATCTGACCCCCGCTCCCCCCTCGGGAAATTTTTAGGTACTTTTTTTATACTAAATTTTCTTACAAAAACGTGAATTTTCATCACATATTCATGCTTTTACACCCTTTTTATACCAGAATATCGCTTTTTATTCAATAAAATGTAGTATTATCCTATAAAAAGAACAATTATTAAAGTTATTATGGTTTAAAACTGTTTTGCTTTGGACACTGGACCCCACCTGACCCCCTTCTAGATTTTAAAATTTCGCACCCCGGGTTGACCCTCCCCTAAAAACTAGGGGGGTCCGGACCCCCCTGGGACCCCCCTCCTAGAATTCAAAATTCGATTTACCCCGGGTAACCACCCCCCTAGCTTCCCCGACCGTTCTCATTTATGCGTACTACTACTTATTTTCAGGCCAATAAAGGTTAAGATTATTAATTAGAGGAATTTCTACAAGAATCAGGAAAAAATTATAGTTACTGGTGTCTTGATATTTTTTTAAATTATCATATTTTGCCATCAGAAATATTAATCTAAACGACAGCTGTATTATTGTGTTAATAAATTAGTTAAATTATATAAAAATACAATAAACGATTCATATATGTAGATCGACCCTTAAGATTAGCGAGATACTAAAGCACTCATGCAGCTAAAAACAACTGAGTCTTAAAAAAGTTAATACACCTACTTGAAACATTTCCGCGTCGACAAGATTGAACTTGTTGGCACTGAGGTAGAGATACAACAAATTGGGCGTTCCTTGAAAAGCCTCGGGCGCGATATAGCTGATGCTGTTCACTTCTAAACTCAGCGACTTTAAATTCGGGAATTGTAGAGAATTGAGAGGAATTTCCTGAAGCTGATTGACGCCGAGAGAGAGGTCTTCCAAGGAAGTGAGTGGGAGTAGCGCCTGTGTAGGAATGCTGGTGAGAAAGTTCTTGTCTAAGCTGATCTCCTGCAGGGAGGCAAGACCCAGGAAGGCCTCAGCGGAAATGTTGTCGAGTCGGTTGCCAGACAAGTCCAGCTTGCGTAGCGTAGCGGCGCTCTGGTAAGTGGCGAAGGCCCCGTCCGCCAGACTGGAGATCCCGTTCTTGGCCAACGAGAGACTCCGGAGGTTCCGGAGGAGGGAAAGGCCAACTGGAGGCACTTGGCCCAGGTGGTTGTTCCGGAGCTCCAGCTCGGTCAGGGTTTCGGGCAGCTGGCCGCTGAAAGCCTGGGCGTGGATCAGCTGAAGGTCGTTGTTGCGAAATACCAGTCGGCGAATGGAGAGCCCTAAAAGGCGGTTGTAAATCTATTCTTGGGTTATGAATTTTTTACCTTACGAATTAATTACTTAATTAAATGGTGCTTAAGCGATTATCTTGAAGACTGATTACTAAATCAGGAAAAACCCAGCGAAACACTAACTATACAAGAATTGTTAAGATACGTTTCAGCTGGCGCTTGTTTCACTAGTGTCACTGATCCACTGGATTTTATACCCTGATCCAGGAGTTAATTTTCGAGGAAATCGTTCAAGGATCTGCCTGGTAGCTGGTTGGTACCCCCTCTCGGAGTATAGTTTGAAAATTCCTAGCTAAAAGCTGAATCCATGTTAGTACAAGTGCAAGCATAAAAATGCTTTAGAAAATTGGTCATTGATGAACAGGGGTTTTAATACTCTGCCAAACAAATCCTAAAACTGCTGACACGCAGTACTTAAAATTGTTTTTTGAGAAAACGATTTCAAATACTTATTCAAATTTCGGCCGTTTCCAAGAAAATTTTAGTTTTGAAATAATTTTTTAGAGATTAAGATATCTGACTTTAAACCACTTACCTTGGAATGCGAAAGCTGGCAATTGAATAATAGGAGTATTGGTTATAACAAGGCTATCTATTATGACATTAGGGTTTCCAATCCCCATTAAGGCAACTGCTAAAGATCCTGCATTATCACATACTATACTAACAGGTTCGTACCTGAAATAATAAGTTTTTTTTTCAACTGTGAATCAGACCTGTGCACTGCCCCCCCCCCCCCGGGGTTAAAACGGGGGGGGGGGCAGATTCCAAAACGGGGGGGGGGGGGGGGCGCGGGGGGGCAACTTTTTTGAAACGGGGGGGGGGCAATAAAACGGGGGGGGGGCGAGCAGGGGGGAAAAGAAAAAAGAGAGAAAAAGGAGAAAAAAAGAAGGGAAAAGGGAAAAAAGGGACAAAAAAAGCGGAAATAAGGTAAAAATAGGTCTAAAATGGCTTAAAATACATTGAAATAGGCTAAAAACTGCAAAAAATTCGCGATGATGGCGTCATCATAGGTCAAAAATGGCGTCATATTTTTAGGGTACTTTTTCATTTTTCGGCGGGGGGGGGGGCAAATCCTCCAATAAAACGGGGGGGGGGCATTTTAAGACCGTGCACAGGTCTGGTGAATATTAGTAAAATAAGACTAAATTAAATTTAATGTGGAATGAAAATTTTTACGATTAAAATGCCTTTTTGAATTTAAAAATTTAATTTCTTTATTTAAAAAAATTTCCAATGCTAAATTATTCAAAATAAAATAAAATTTTATTTTTAAAAAAAATCTTACCTTGTTGTGGAACAGGTACAAGGGAGTTTGGTTGTGTTTGGACACTGAGATAAAACTGCAGTAAACAGCAAAAGAAAAAGCAACAAATGCGAGATCATCTTTTGTGGCGGATATTTTGTCATAATTAGTAGCTAAAACAACATTTAAAATTAAAATATTTTTTTTAAAAATATTAATAACAGTTTTAAAACTTAAAAAACTTAATAACAAACCATAAAAAATATTAATATCAGTTTTCAACACTTAAAAACCCCCATAACAAGTAACAAAAAAAATTAAACAAAAACAACAATTTTTAATAATAAGCGTTTTATGGTTAAGGCGCTATTAGGAAAAAATCCACCATACAGTCTATTATAAACAACAGAAACGCTTGCCAGCTTCTACACTATTAGGCTGAATTCTGAGTAAAATAAATCGTGGCGAATCTCAGCTATATAAACATTTCTAGGATTGAATCGGACGTTTTACATAATAGCATAGATAAAAATAAAGCAGTAATGCTTCAATAAACCAAATAAATATTACAATTTACAAAAAAATCATACCAATGATGTTATATCATTGATTTTTGGTAGCGAAAGGTAACTAGGCAGCCGTTACCAAATACGTCGAAATGTTCCAAAATTGTCAATTTTGAAGACAAATAGAGGAATATTAATCTACGGCATCTTAACAGGAACGCTCTAAACAAAAGCAAGGTTAATTTTAAATAAAATTAATGAAAATTATTTTAAAAGCTCCATGTTTCTAAAATTGCTGTATGGTATGGAAATTGCACTCCAAATTCAACTGGTTGCTATTTTAAAAAAAAAATTACCACAGAGTTATAAAACACAACCATGACAGAAATTTTTCAATCCATTTGACGTAGCTTTTGTTCTCAATAAAAATTTCTAAATTATTACGATTTGTACTAAAACATTGAAAAAATTAACAGCAAAAAAATTTTAGATACCTAGTAAAAAAAATCTTTATTAAATTTTTTTTACCATATCAGTTTTGAAATAAGCAACTTATAGTCTTCTAAAAATTGTAAAATTTGGTCATTTTCGTATCAAGTAAAAAGTTTTATGACGTCTATTCTGGCATAGTTTTAAGACTTTATTTTTTTTAAATGTGAGCCCATTAAACAAGTTGATTAAAACTCGCACCAGAACCAAGTTGGTAGGAAAAGGTTCTCAAACATTTTGGCTTAGAAAATTAGTCAACATTGTAATTCTATTTCAAAAAAAAAACATAAACTAAAAACTCAAAAGAAATTTACGCATTTTAAAAATTTGGAATAACCAAAATATTTCGAAATATATACTATATTTTATTAAAAACTATAATAAAAATTTTAAAATTATTAAACTTTAAAAAAACAAAATCAATCAAAATCAATCTACTTTATTTTTGAAATGGGTATTAAAAAGCACAAATAATGCTGGTTATCTCTAATTATATTTTATAGCGTGGGTGAAAAACCTAAAAAGCCATCTTTTAAAATGGTGCAGAAGTTCAGGTCAAGTCTGGCACTAGGACCAAACGGATGGAAAATTCGCGCCTTGAAACATCTGAGTATAGCCGTTAGGCGTTGAAAACGTCAGTGACCCAACAAAGCTACACAGCGGACAAACAGAGCGCTGGATGACCGCTCTGACGTTGGTGCACGACAAACAAAACAACTTAAAACCATCCCTATTCAGGATATTTGATCAAAGATTTCCTCTGTGCCTTTAGAAGCGCAGTCTTTGCTTAGCTCGCCCCTAATGAGGAGTCTATATTTATAAATCAGATACAAAACATTGAATATCGGCCATTCACCAGCCGCAACACAATAACCTGTTTTGTTCAAATATTTTTGATTTGTGAACAGGCTTTTATTTAAGATATTTAACAAATATAATAAATATATTTCCATTCATATATTTTTAAAAACGTAAGTTTATATTCAAAAAGTAATTTTTTTACTCTATTAGCTGTTTTTGTTGTCAGTCAGATAGTCTCGTATTGATAGTTATCAGTTGGTCTCTGATTAACTGCTTTTCTCGACGTTACAGTGGGTTATATAATATACAGACACGTTTTTACAGATTTAAAAAAAATTTATAAAAAAGGTCGGTCCTAAAGTGTGTTTTCTGCGACTCACGTCATTATTTTTAAATTAAAATATGGTAGTATATTTAACTTTAATCACCTATTTTTTGGTTTTATGCTTTCATTATGCACAAAGTAATCTAAGGAACTAAATAATAGATTCATATTTATATGTAAATCTAATTGCACACAGTTTTTATAAATAATTGTATTAGAATAAAAGAATATTAAAAATTGGACCCATTTACTGTAAATAGCATTTTAAGTAAAATTATTAGTTTGTTAATATAACCTAAAAAGGACGGACATACATATAGCTCAAATTTTTTGGTTCTCAAAAATTGACAGTGTTAAACAATTTTGAATTAAAAAAAAGACTTATAATAAATTTGTGTGTATGCATGCATATTTGAATTTGTATAAATAATTGTAGTATGTATGAATAGCACAACTAATCATCCAACTACTTAAATTTAGTTCAATTCAATACCCTCCTGATAACATTGAAATAGATATAAATAAAACAGTGCCGTAAAAGTTTGACTCAAGGGACAAAATATTTCAAAAATATAATATTTACAATAAATTTTAATAAATTCACGTTTTTTTTAAGTAAAATATTAAAAAAACTAACTCGTTTATTTTGGTTTTAAAACAAAACAGAAACAGAGAGTTGGTAAAAAAAAATAATGCAAAGTTTCTGACGACGAAGGAGAACGGAAACGAGGCCAGAAAACAACTCAAACCCTCTTGAAACTTATTTGACCTTTCTAGTCGCAAGTCGGGACTGAGTGACCACCTAGTAGAAGAAGGGGTCACAAGCCCAAAATATTCTGTAAAACACTCGGACTCATAATTTAAAGCGGTTAAAAATTAAAAAATATATGGCTTAAATGGGACTGATTTAAAAGCAACAGCAAGGTAAAAATGAACTTCCAGAAAAAATACCTAGTTTAAACGGCTAGCGTGACCGGTTAACACATCATTCAGACAGAATAGGGATCTGTGGAAGGTGTGTAAATTGGTGATTTTTGGAACGCGACGTCTGGTGACTTAAGTGGAGGAGAGAAAGAGAGACGTGCGGGAGAAGACGCACCCAAAATGGAATCTAAGAGAAAAACCGTTCCTTCCCAAACAAACCGAAGAAAACCCACGAAAATTTCGCTTTTTCTGGTTGTTGTCATTCGGACTTTGCATATCTAGACGGACAACTAACGGATAAGTGAGGGTCTTCATATATGGAAGGAGTTAGGAATCCGAGCGCTTTATTTACAACACACAACACACACTGACCAGACTTGGAAATGGGAAATAGGGAAAGAAGCGGAGACCGCGGAGGTATCGGATTCCACTTCAAATAGACACTGAAGGGATCGCAGGGTTTCCTACCTGCCAGCCAACCCCACTCCTATCACTCCGCTCCCTTTAGCGCTGCGGAATTCAGATACCACACACCACGCACAAACACAACAGCATATTCGAGAAGAAAACACGGAGGAATTTTATAATTTAAACAATTGTTCAATCGATACCGTTGAACATTTTTGTTTATTTTGACTCGGCATTGGGCAAGGTGCACAAACAACCGGGGAGTTGATTAAAGCTTCAAAACGAGGACCGTTCTCTATGAGATAAATAGCGAGCCACACTGGCTTAGATTGATGTTCATACTTAATGAAGTGTCCTGTGAAGGACGGGGGGGGGACTCAAAACGCCCCGCTGACCCTAAGCCGTCTCCGCTCAGATTAGACTGGGACGCAATCAAGCGCCATTATGCCCAGTAACAGGGATTATTATCTCTCTCACCTATGTATGAAATTAAGCTGTTTCCGTATAGTAACGGCTTACGCGCTTTAAAACAATTAAAAAGTCAAAACAATTAAAACTATGAAGTAATGTAACATGTGTAATAACATATATGATATACGTATAAGTATAAGAATAATAATGAAAACAGATTTTAAAACACTTTTACCTATCTCACAAGATAAATTGTGGATTAAATTAGCACATGCTTTTATCTGCATCTATTTGATATGTAAAAACGGTTGTAAACAAATAAATATTTTCAATTTTAAATATATATCTAATGTAAAACAGCTGGCTATCTTAGATTTAAATAAGTTTGTAAACAAAAACGTAAACAAAAACCCTAATTAAACAGAATTTATTTATTGTCGTTTAAAATAAAAACCCGGCCACATACATGGGCATCGAAACGGAGATTTAACCATACATGGGCACGGAGGGGTTGGGGGGTTAACCCTCCCCCCCCCCCCCAATTTTGAGAAGGGGGCTTAAAGGTGCGGTATACTAAATCATGGTGTATTTTTTTTCGCGTGGTCTTTGGTATCAATCGATGCGTTAGGTTTTACTGAGTAAAAAATTGTATTACGAAAAAAAACAATTTTCAGCGGTTCTCGAGATATTAGCAAGAATATTGCTTGGTTATTTCGGATTTTTTTTTTGTTTTCTAACAAACACCTGCGTGGTGAAGAATTTGGTGTGTTTTTTTGCCTTCGTTTGATTTTGCAAACGCATTCTTTCTTGGGAAAATTCGTATGTTTTTAAGCCTTTTTTATGCTAATTTTGCTATGAAAAGATGGAAAATTTTTAGTTGTACTAATTTCTGTGAGTTTTTTTTATGATTTTATTGCAAAAAAAGGTTTTATTCAAAAAAAAACAAATTTGAAAATTTTGAGTTTAGTTCAGTCGCGGCGACCCTCCTCGTGTTGTTTGTTTTCTTTATCGCTTATCCTTTGTAAACAAACAACACTAGGAGGGTCGCCGCGACTGAACTAAACTCAAAATTTTCAAATTTGTTTTTTTTTTTCAAATTTGCCTTTTTTTGCAATAAAATCATAAAAAAACTCACAGAAATTAGTACAACTAAAAATTCTCCATCTTTTCATAGCAAAATTAGCATAAAAAAGGCTTAAAAACATACAAATTTTCCCAAGAAAGAATGCGTTTGCAAAATCAAACGAAGGCAAAAAACACACCAAATTCATCACCACGCAGGTGTTTGTTAGAAAACAAAAAAAAATCCGAAATAACCAAGCAATATTCTTGCTAATATCTCGAGAACCGCTGAAAATTATTTTTTTTCGTAATAGAATTTAAAAAGCTCAGAAATGCAATAGAAATAGCTTTTTGACCTAAATTAGCGTTTTTTACCTATTTTTTCTTTAAAGTCGAAAAACGATATGGGTAAAATGCACTCCAGAAAAAAAACGCTATGGGTATTTTGCGTTTCTCGGATTTTAACCCCCCCCCTCTAATTTGGGGTTTAACCCCCCACTCCGTAACAACTTGCCCAGTATGGATTTAACTCCCCCATTTAAAAGCGAGTGGGAGAAAAAAGTTAACCCCCATTTTGGAAAAATAAAGAAAAAAATGTCTTCAAAATGACTTTCAATTGCCTCGAAACTTAAGTTTTGAGGTCACAATAAGTGTTTAAAACAATAAAAAGCTCGAGAATGCTGTATGAAAGGCTTTTTCAAACCCCCCCCCCTCCGCCCTTCAGACCAACTTGCCCATGTATGCCCTGCCATTGGATATTTTCTTTATAATACTAACTAAAAGTACCATTGTATTTTATCTTCTTCCACACACACAAAATATTAAATATGAGAGATATTTCGATTATGAATTTTTAGTGTTTTTTATCTTCTTCCACACACACAAAATATTAAATATGAGAGATATTTCGATTATGAATTTTTAGTGTTTTCTTAAAGAATAATAGTTTAAAATTACGACAGCTGGCAGATGAATACTATTATTGTCACCATAAAGTAATATAGCAAAAGCAAATGAATTATTTATTTGCTTATTCACGAAAATAGGGAGTGATGAGTGACTCACAAAAATTATAATTTCGTTCGATTATTGAAAGATTTAAAGAGATTTTCACTGTTTCGCACTAATAAGCAGAGCTTCGGAGCTTGGCCATATTTTTCTAATTTTATAATAATTAAAAAAAGAAATTTAAAAAAAATTGTTTTTGAAACAAATTTTTTTTAATTATTAAAAATGTAAAAATAGTTATTAAAAGCTGCCAAAATAAGGGAAAATAAAAAATGAGTAACCTACTAAACAGCGTATTATTATTTATTTATGGATTAGAGCTCCGGACCTCTCTCCACTTCAATAGTAGGAGCTTTAAAACATAATACATTGTAGTAGTAGGGACATCACCATAGGTGGGCAGCCTCTCGGATTTTGGGGGGGTATAGGGGGGGTGTCCAGTAAGACCCAAATTTTGAGGGGGGTGTACCCAATATTTCCGCGCTGCCTTAAAATGAGCTTAAAACGCGTAAAATAACGTAAAACAAGCTTATAAATGCTTTAAAACTGTGTAAAATTAAAATAAGATCTTATTGCAACTTATAAATTTTATTTTTTTAATTCTTTTAATAAAAATGTGCAGTGGAGCAGTCAGGATTTCATTTCGGGGGCGTCAGTCTGCGGGAGGGGAGAAAAAGTGTTGTCAAAGCGGCGCGAAGCGCTGCCGCCTGCGCCGCGTAGCGGCGCCAGCCGACGCGAAGCGTCGGCCGGGGGGTCTGGGGGTGTCCCCCCAGCCGCCGGAGGCTAAAATTTTTTGAAATATATACTAAAAACGGCTTAAAAATCGTCTCCTGGTGATCGCCTGAACATACCTTTTACTTTTGTTTTTATACCTAATTTCTACATAATTTTCTGTGATCTTAAAAATTCAGTCAGGGGGGTTTGGGGGGAACTATGCCCGCCGGAGGAGAAAATTTATAATTTGAGGCGCTAAAATACAGTAGAAATTTTAATTCCAAATGATAGTAATTACAAAATTTAAGGTTTTTTGTAGCTATAATATACATTTATAACATGTGTTTAAAACGTTAAAAAAAGGATAATAGTGTTTTATAGTAGTTTTATCAAACATGTATGCCTTAACTACTGAATGGGATAATCAATTTGAAATTGAAAAACTAAGATAAATTGCCAATTTAAACTGTCCGCGTAGCAGGGAAATTTAAACTGCCCGCGTAGCGGGGGAATTTAAAGGTAATAAAAGGTAATAAACGGGAAAATAAGGTAATAAACACTCCGCGCGAAGCGCGGAAAAATTTTTTAGTCCTTATATAACACTTAAAAATTTTTCTTTGGTAGGCAAATTTGGGGGGGGTGTCCCCGACTACCCCAAATTTAAGGGGGGGGGGTGTCACCAAAACCCTAAATTTTGGGGGGTATAACCCCCCCAACCCCCCCCCTGCCCACCTATGGACATCACACACAACTTTAAATTATTTCAATTAAAATTATATTTAAATGATGCTTAAGCTAAAATTTATATTCCACCATAGGAATTATACCTTACTCACTCGTGGTCAATAAGTGGCTAATATAGGCGGATGATATCATTTTGAGTTTGATAGATTTCGTCTTTAGAAGTATGTATAAGATATGCATCATCAGCGTTTCTCATGGGTAATCGTTTGCGGACAGCACAAATCTCAGATTACTGAAAATCCTTCTTGATTTAAATGAGGTTTGGATTTATATAAACATTAACCATCAATATTACCCGTTTCCAAGGTCATTCTCCAAGATATGAGACAAGAATTGTTCAATATTTTGAAATCAGTAGGCATCTGTCAAAAGACAGCTTTCTAGTTAAATCGTGTTATTTTCTGTTATGCTGGAAGGGGAGGACTATTTATTGAATCCTTACGAGTAATTTTCAAGCAAGGTCAAAATTTCTAAACTATTTGTAGTAAATACAAGCAAAAAAAATTTTTTTGCAATTGAAA
>JASAMX010013214.1:0-25126 GCA_030248175.1 Microlaimidae sp. YZB2_3
AATATTTAACGCCGTATATGTCACCAATTTTAGTAGTTTTGTAAAAAATCTATGTTAGGGAACGCTATTTTTGATCTCCGACCTCACCAAAGAAAGCGCCGAAAACGGCGCACGATCGATTTATCACTTTCGTAGGTTTGGCCAGTACCCAAAAGAGCACAACGAGTGTCAGAGAAATAAAATCGGGATTTTCGAATAAATTTTTCCAGAAAAAGCACAAACACTTGTCGCATTCTAATCGTCATAACAACTTCACTAATTCACTGCTAATATTTTCAGGAAAACTTTGTTTAAATAGCGGGTTTTTTATTAGCTAATAATAGGAAATTTTTGCTTTTTTGAATACGAGTTTTTTTTATCATCGTAAAAATGGGATCATTAATGGCTATCGTAGTGATGGCATCATTGATGAACATCAGTTTTTAAAGATGATGTGCAAAATCCCCATAAAAGTAATGTAAAATGACCATAAACGTCACCCCGCAGTGTGGGGTGGGGGAGGGTAAAGCGAAGGTAACTTTATTATGAACCCTCCTTCTCCCTAAGTGGATTTTGCCGGCCTGGCTGCCTTGAATTCAAAGTAAATAGGTTCTTTTTAAACCTGAATTTTCGATCATTTTTAATGTGTTAATCAAAAAAATTTGCTTCCCGCGGCTGGGGGGTCACCCCCGAGACCCCCCGGCAGCGTCCGCCTGGCGCGGCTCCAGGCGCAAAATGCGGGGAGTGTTTTCGTGCCGCATTTATATTCTATTTTTCATTCTTCAAAGTTGCCCCTCCTTTCAAAAATCCTGGCACAGGCCCTGCATCCCATCTTGCAGAATAAACTGACTCAAGTCGTTGGGTAACTGAGTTTTTACTCTAGTTTAGTTAGGTACATTGCATTGAAATTATTTTGTATGAGCGAGTAAGAATATAATATGACGATGAAGAGACGATGCTTAAAACTTAGCTTAGCTGCGAATTTATTTATAAACACCATTAAAATGTAATTTTTTTTGTATTAGCAATTTCATTTTAGCTACTCTATTTTTTTATTTTTAATCATTTATACGTCACTGCCAATTTAACATTGTTTAATATTAACCGCGTTTTTAACCAAATTGGCAAAATTAAACAATAATTTTTCCTGTAAAAATTTGTTAAATAATATATGAATTTAAGCAAAGATACATTAAGTGCATAATTGTTAGATTTATTAACTTAATTAAGTGTGAATTATTTTTTCATTATAAAATTTTATTATGTTTAGTTAGCCACAGCAATGTACGATCTGGGCTGTTATGAAATTAGTCTTGGTGACACCATCGGAGTGGGAACCCCTGGAACATTTGAAACAATGCTCTCGGTTGTGATTAAAAAACTTCCAGCCAACGTTTTGGCAGTTCATTGCCACGATACCTTCGGCCAAGCTTTAGCTAACGTATTTTTAGCTTTACAGGTAAAAAGGTCAATTTTTACATTTTAAATAAAACACTTTAAAGTATGTTTAAAAATGAATAAGACTAGAAAAGATTTTCAGGTGAGCATATTTTGTGAATGGTACGGTTAATTCAAAAGATATTTATACTAATTTATTGCTTTCATTAAAATCTATATATTAATAAATCTTTTGTATAAATCAACCGTTCCGTTAGCGATATATGCTTATGCTCATGTATATGTAACATACACAAAATTGCAAACAAAGACAAAGTTTATCTTTTGCCTTTCTCTAATCTGCATAATTTTCACAGTATATCTCAAAGCGCGCATTATTTAATGGCGTAAACCTTTTCAATCTGTTTGTACGCGAGTGGTGCAATATACTAAACGGTGGTAAACGTTTACTTTTTTACCGCCCGAAAAAACGGTCCGTACAAAAACCCATGCCAAAATCACCATGAAAATTACAAAATGACCGATGTAGTGCACAATTTACCGTAAATAATGTGTTTGCAATGTTTCCTTCAAATTTTAACTTTTTGAAAATAAAATTAAAATTCCCCATGATAAAATTTAGCTTTTAGGGCTTCGCTTAGGCTAGGAAAAATATAAACGTTTTTTAATGTTTTTTTATGATTAAAATTAGGTTTAAAAACAAATTTTAGTTTGCAAACGCATTTGTTAATGTCATGAGGAATTGACACTGGTTTCTGGTGAATTTTGTTCCTGGGGATTTGACAAAACTTTTATGGTGATTTTGTACGTTACCCGAAAAACACTTGAAAACGCGCCCATGCTTGATTACAGCTAACATTACGTTGAAAAGTGAATTTTGTTGACGAAAAACAATTCTGAGATAAACGGTATTATGGGCGTTTACAGAAGCGAAAACTGCATTCCCGACCACTTCACCTTAAAAATTTTCCAGTCTCAATTATTTTTAAACAGACTTTATATTTATAACATTAATATAGCGCGGAAAATTTTATTTTTAATATCTGTATTATTAAAGTTTTTTTTTCAACAGTTGCTGGTAAAGAAAGATGTAAACCATTTTTTAGATGGGAATTGGCGTGATAGATAGCAGTGTGTCTGGATTAGGTGGCTGTCCCTATGCCAAAGGGGCTAGCGGGAATGTGGCAACGGAAGATGTCGTCTACATGCTGCATGGGTTAGGAATTGAAACGGTAAGACTTCGATTGTAATCCATATGGTGGTGAGGGGTTGGGGTTATTATGCTATAATTCCTTTTCAAAAAGCTAATGATTTCAGAATTCAATATAATTACAAAGTATTATAGTCTTGAATTATGAAACGAAAATTAAAATTTTATTTTAATTCGGAAATAAATAGGAAAAAATTAAAATTTAGGTGTTTTTCAAACGATTGCTGGATTAATTATTATATTTAAAGAAAAATTTTGTAATTTTTTAGAACACTACGGTCACTGTTAAAACACTTTTTGCAATTAATTCTTGTTTCTCTAACTAAACCTATCATAATTTCTGTAAATGATAAATTTGCTTTAGAAACAAAATTAATCCTATAAGTTTATTTTATACATTTTTATGTGTTTTATTAAGCAAAAAATAATCACATAACTCAAAAACATTTTTGTGTTTTTTACTGAAATGAAAACGATTTTTTATTGGGGGCTGCTAACACTGAAGTTCGGAACAATATTATTCTATTATCGGCATTCACGAAACTAGCTTGGCCGCGCTCCCAGGCATTAGTACTCCGCAGTGGCCATCCTAGCTTTGTTAATAAAGCTATATGTATGGTTATGGACATTGGTGGGCAGGGAGGGGGGGTTGGGGGGTTATACCCCCCGCCAAAATCCCGATTATAGCCGACACCACCCCTTCTAAAAATTGGGGGTACCCCGGACACCCCCCCAAATTTGGAGGGGGGTCCCTCCCTGTACTAAAACGCTAAAAATGGGGTATTTGAGGTATTCACGATTTTACCAAGTCATTGCGGTGTTCACGGGGCCATGTGAAACTTAAAACATGGACGGTTAAAAAATAAATAAATTTAAAAAAAGTAAAAAAAAAATTAAAATTAAAAATTTTTTTTTAAAAATAAATTGAAAACAAATACTGCAAAACAAGTTTTGTAATTAATGTTTTGCTTATAAAACCAGTCATAACTTACGAACTTATTAAGCAATTTTAAAAACTAAACTATCATTTTACTCGTCAAATGCTTTGAAATCTAATCGTGTATTTAGTTTTAACTATTTTGAAATTTTTGATTTGATTAATAAGTTAAAACTTTCTAATAATTCACACAATAGTTCATCAAAAATTATTTTAATATTGTTGTTTACTAACGAATATAACAAAAAAAATGATAGTTAAATTGTAAAGTTTAATTTATGATTTCTAGAGTTATGATTAATTTTACATAGTGCTAAAGTTAAAGTCAACAAAAAAACCAAGACTCTTTTATTTCAGTTTGTACATTTAAAGTTTTTTTGGTTAATTGGCAGTTAAGTTTCAACTTTGGAGTTTTTAGAGAATTCGAAGAGTAATTTTTTTGTAAGAAGTGTCAAATTTGACTTTGAGTGCTGAGTTTTATTTATATATTTTAAGGTTAACTCTAAGTAAATTTAGCACTAAACCCACAAATTGCATCAGCTAAAACAAAAAAATCTTGTTTTGAGATTATATAAAATAGCCAAAGTTAAAATTTAAGTGTTAAATTTATTATTACATTAGTAATATAATTTTAACGATAAAAAATGCGGTTATATTTGGTCGACTTTAACATTAGCGCTATATACAAATAGTCATAACTCTTTAAATAATCAATTAATTTTTAAGGTTCAAGTATCAATTTATTCGTAATATCCTTTAAAAAACAATAATATCAAAATAATATTTGATGAACTATTGTGTAAATTATTACAGAGTTTTAACTTATTAATCAAATAAAAAATCTCGAAATAGTTAAAACTAAATCCAGCAATAAATATTAAATAAATATAAAAATTAAAATTTGACGAGTTCAATGATAGTTTACTTTTTACAATTGTTTTATGAGTTCGTGAGTTATGGCTAGTTTTATAAGCAAAACATTAATTACAAACTTCTTTTGCAGTATTTGTTTTAAATTTATTTAAAGAATTTTTTTTCTAAATTCCTTTTTTTAAATTTTTTTAATTCATTTATTTTTTTAACCGTCCATGTGTTGAGTTTCGCATGGCCCCGTGAACACCGCAATGACTTGGTAAAATCGTGAATAACCCAAAAAAAATTTGGGGGACACCCTCCCCCCCTAAATTTCGAGGGTCGGGTATCTTAAAAAATCCTTTAGACAAAGACCTCGGAATGGGTGAACACTGGATGTAGTGAACAGTCTAGCGGTAAAGGTTGCCAACATTGTTATTAATGTTGGACGAAGAGTCTTAACCATAGGGGTGAAACATTTTCGCCCCTCCTGGCTTGTCTTAGCGCCTGCCCTTTGCATAATCTGCATAGGGAAGATAAGTTTCAGGTTATCAACAACAACAACAACCCCAAAAAAAAAATCCGAGAGGCTGCCCACCTATGGCTGTGGACCCTTTAAATTTTTACATTTAGGGTGTGAATCTCTCAGCCCTAATGGATACAAGCGTATGGATATCTCAAATTTTAAAAAGGAACCCGGTGTCAAGGGTTACTCTAGCCATGAGATCAAATAAGCGATCAGAACTGACATAAAGACAATATGAAACATTAAAACTGCCTCCATGCAAAGTAAAAAACCAGGGGTGGTATGCTGAAGGTTTAATCCGTCTTAAAGTTAATCTGAGATTAGCGATTGTCGACACACAGTAAACATACTAGCAGTATCGATTAGATAATCTAGTTTAACGAATTTAATCTAAGATTAGGTTTAATCTCAGATTAAATCGTCACTAACTCGATATTAAATTGTTAATTTATGCAATTTTTAAACCACCTCCGGAGGTGGATTAAAAATTTGCGGGTTTTTCCCGCTAATCTCAGATTAGTGACGAATCTACGAACTCCATTAACCTAGATTATTCAATCAATACTGTTAATATGTTTACTGTGTGTCGACAATCGCTAATCTCAGATTAATTTTAAGTCGGATTAAACCTTTAGCATACCACCCCAGATCAGGTGAAACATCCTCTCACCAGTAAAATACTGTGTCCCTAAGGGAAATGAACACTATGTTTCTACCGTGATACCAATCTAACTGTAAATATCCTGAAATCATAAAAATGATGTTTGATTCATATTTTATGGATCTTAATTGTTTGTATAAAATGTAGTGTAGCATAATTATTTCTTTTTGTTGTGAATATTTTAAACAGAAACTCTAAAAGTGCAGACAATAGGTGTTCAAATATTGTTTATTATAAATAAATAACTTATTAAAAAGCTTTTTAATACATAACACAAATATGTCAAGGTGATTTCGCCATTGTCAAAGACCATTACAACATTATGTGCCATTTTTGCCCTTCCGTTCGAATAATACGAAACTATAAGTGACTTTTGTCGTTGTTAAAAAAAATTGTATTGTATTAATATCAATTAAAACAAAGCCATTTATCATTTTAATAGCAAGTAGCTCGTAATAGTCATAGGTAGGGATCGACCAGGGCCCCGGCTCCCACTTGCCCCGGCACTGTTTCTACCCCAGCCCCGGTAAATGCAATTTTCTCTACCCCGGCCCCGGTAAACGCAATTTTCTCTACCACAGCCCCGGCATTTTAGCTGTAAAATGAGCCGGGGTAAACCGAGGTAAGGACCCCTAAGAATGCAAATTTTAAACTGCTTTTTAACATTTTTGACAATGATACATATACCTATTTTTATATACAGAGCTAATTTAATCACTTTAATATGAAGATATTTATTATATTTATATATTAGGTTTTATTATAACTTTTTATTTAATTAATTCCTTATTTTAATCATGAATCCTTATTTTAAAAATTTAAAAACTTTTTAAGCATTAAAAACCATTTGTAGATTTTGTTTACAAGACGAGGGTTTGACAATAAATATATACTCACAAGACGTACAATAGATATTAAGGTTATTATAATAACATTACTTGTATCAAAAATATATAACCCAAAAAATTTTCGGCTGTACAGTAATTTTTACCTAAATTTAACAAGCATTGTTGCACATGTAACTTGTCACGCGCAAGCAACTTTTTGTGCATTCAATAAAAATTTTCTCGCACAGCGATATTTGGTACACTAAAACCCGTTTTTTTTTACACTATAATAAAATCGTTGCGTAGCAGAAAATGGTAATGGTTGCTCGAAAATTAGCTAATGGTGAGTTTTTCTGTAAAAGTTTCATTGTGCAACTGGACTTACAGTTTGGAATATATATTCTTGCTTGCATTTTTAGAGCCCTAATTTGCTAAAACTGATTTTATAAGGTCATTACTTTGTTAACGTTTTTAACACTGAACAATTTCCTTTTGAATGGTGGGGTTTTGACTATCGTAAATTAAAATTAAAGTAAATTTAATAGCCTAATAAACTATGGTTTTAGCTTGACTCCCGTTGCCGAGATATACTTTTTTAACAGTTTTAATATTATAAATAGAACACGTATCGTTTATTAATAAAAATTGGTTCTTTAGAAAAAATATTGCGCAATTTTCTACGATTTCCAAAGAGCCCATGTAACGGTAACGAGAAATATTGGTTTTAAGATATAAGTGTTTAAAAAATAATATATTAATAATAAATAGAAGAACATAATACAAAATTTATCCACGTTCTTTAATTATAGTTTGCGCGGTGCCATGGGGTTAAATCTCCGTGTGGCGCTCCGGCGCCACCGATAATTCATTTATAATAAATATAACAAATAATAATAAGAAGAAAGATGAATTTAAATTACAAAATTTACCCACGTTCTTTAATTATAGTTAGCGCGGTGCAGTGGGGACGTGGCACCGAAAATTTAATTATATTTTTTGAACTAAAAAATAATAATAAGAAGAAGATGAACATTAATTACAAAATTTACCCACGTTCTCTAATTATAGTTGGCGCAGTCGAGTGAGCCCAAATCGTCGAGTGGCGCTACCACACAACGAATAATTGCAATTATATTTTTTGAAATAAAATAATAATGATAAGAATAAGAAGATGAACATGCATTACAAAATTTATCCACATTCTCTAATTATAGTTGGCGCGGTGCGGTGGGCTAAATTGCAGTGTGGCGTCCCTGCGCCACCGATGATTGGAATTATATTTTTTTTAAAAAAAATAATAAGAAGACGAAGATTAACATAAATTACAAAAATAACCTGGTGCCCCAGTTATAGTTGGCGCTGCGTCGTGAGGCTAAATCACAGTGGGCGCTCTTACGCCTTTGATGATTGCAATTATTTTTTTTAGATAAAAAATCAAAAGAAGAAGTTGAACATGAAGTACAAACTTCAGATTATAGTTGGCGCGGTTTCTCGAGGCTAAATCGCCGCGTGAACGATGAAAGAATCTTGATTTTAAGATATTGAGTGTTAGAATAATAGTAATAAGTAGATGAATTGGTTAAATAAATTGGTTTAAAAATTAAACTGTCCTGGTAAAATTGAGTCTATTTTCCGAATTTCTTGTCCGCGTGGTTCCACGTTGCGTCTGTGGTGAGCAATCGTTATAAAATAAAATAGTGTAATTTCGGCACTCATATGCTGTAGGTAAAAACGGATTGAATTAAGTGGTCGGGTGTTAAATTGTAGTTGTAAATAGTTAAAAGACAACGTTGATATGTGTAGGGGTCATAGCACTGCACTTAAACTCGATTAAGAGGGTCCATTTAAAAAGTGCCGAAATTAAATGCACTTTTTTCCCAAAATTTGCTCATTTTGATACCATTTGGCATTTTAGCTGTAACTTTTTGCCAAAAACACGTTGAACAACAAGTAGAAACTTAAATTAAAGAAAACTGTCTGAAGATAATGATAGGCTTTGAAATTTTTGAAAATGACGTTTTTTTACTGAGAAACAATCGATTGTTTGTAAAGTGCCGAAGTTAAATGCACATATTATTTAATTTCGGCAATTTTCCATTTTTTTTTAAACTGATTTAATTAAGTAAAAAAAATACTTTCGTACAGTGAAACTTTTGTGACGCAACGCAGTATCGTGAAAGCTTCAAAATGAGCTATCAAACATGAAAATCGGGCCATACAATGAAAAGGTACATCGGAAAAACAAAAAAGTGCCGAAATTAAATGCACTACCCTACATGAAGTGCAATAAACATAGCGAGTCACCATAATGGATAATTATCATATCTCCTACTTATTTTTTGTAGTATGCAGATTAACCCTCGAAAGCGCACGAAATTTCGATCGGTTGATCTGCATACTACAAAAGATAAGTAGGACATACGGTGATTATCCATTATGGTGACTCGCTATGTTTATTGCACTTCATGTATAAACAGAGTTCCAGTGCAAGGTGCCTATTTCCGATTTAGCCCGTCTTAAATAATAAACACTTTTTTAGTAAAAAAATTATATATAATTAAAAAAGTTTTTCGACGTTAAAATATTGCCCCGGTGAGAATCGAATCTGCAGGTCGGGAGTTCCGAGTCCGATGCTCTAACCACTAAAAAATTTTAACATTTTAATGAAAGTTTGATTGTATTTTGTTAAAAAAAAAAAAACTAAAACTGAAGTCTTCCAGGGTGAAATTAAGGGTGTAACCGCTATCAGCCAGGAAGAAATAAACAATAAACCCGTGAGCAAGAAAAATTGAATAAGTTTTTAAGTTATGTAACCAATTTTTTATTAGTTGCGTCATGTCTTTCTCTGCACGTGATATTTTCTCAAAAAACAACTGGTTACTCTACCACTCATCCATTTTCACCCTGATAGAATTTATTTTAATTCAGGATTTTTTTATTTCCATTTTTTTTTTCAAAAATATCGATTTTTTTTATTTAAAATTTTAAATTACGTTGTACTCCAAACAACATCCAAAAATGGCCCCCATTTTTCTTCAACTTTCTAGAAATTGCAACAAAAACAGAGAATCAATCTTTTTAAATGGTCAAAAACTGTTTTTTTGAGCTTTAAATTCATCGTACTATATTTCAAAATAGAACCGGTAAATAATGAAATTATTACCGTTGGATACACCATAATCAAAGATTTCGATCGCACTATGCTTTTGTCAGACAAAAATTATTATCTATGTTGATATGTAATTTTTAGTAAAATTCGTCATGGTGTTCTCCTTTAAAATAAATATTCTATGTTACATGTGTTTCATTGTGTCGGTCTATGTTGATATTATTGTGCAATCTAGAAAGCAGAGTATTGAATTAAATTTTACTAATTTAGTTTTCAAAGAATTTGATTTTGCACTGTACAATATTAATATTGAATTGATTAATAAATTTAGAACTTAAACAAATAATTCAACCAACAACATACATAAGAATGATCACAGTATAAAAGGGCAATTTAGTAAAATGCGTAATTAAACATTATGCGTAAAATTTACACTGAAGCCAAAAACGAACAATTACAGAAACATCAAATTTCGCACGTTGGAATACCTATTTATTTAGCTAAAATAATCAACTCTTATGTGTTAACTATTTAGTGTCAACCACTTAATCAAAATTTTAAAAACCACCGAGCAGCACTTTTTTAGTATGCTTTCGGAACAAAAATACTCTTAAGAATTAAATGGTATCTATGTGACAAATACTTTTATTTTACCGGCAGGGAAATTTCCCTTCAGTTTTTCTAGTAAACAAACAAACAGAGTGGTCAACAGCAAACGGTGATTTGCGATTTAAACTTTGAATGAAAAAATTCCAGGAAAAATAGTATAATTTAAATTTTAAAAACTTTTTAGACAACAATGGTTTTGCAAAAAAATATTTAATTTGAATAGTCTAAACTTCTAAATTAAACTAAGTTTTCATAAAACATCTGCTATGTTAATCTTTGCCGTTAACTTCGTAGGTCCTTGTAAACATTCAAACATGTCGAATAGTTTGAAAATAAAACTGATGACGATAAGTGTTGGGGCCTCTTAGAGATTTTTAGAAAGTATTTTAATCATTAAGTGTTATTTTTGCTATACAAAAAGGGCGACATCGTCGTTATTACAGCAAAATAAACCACAGCCATAATAAAATATACTTCTGTAGTTAATAAAGTGCTGTTTAAAATCAAATATGAGTCACAGTCGCACGCATATATTTTATACAAATTGTAGCTCATTTTGAGCTAGTGAGGATGATATAATGAATTATTATAGATATAATACAAATCTTATCAATGATAATAATTCGCGTGAAAGAAAGAAACAACAGCCAATGCCCGAAATAAATTAAATTATTTACCTGCTGATTTACTCTTTAGACTGCCTAAAAAGGTTTTAGAAGAAAAAAGTTTATTTAAAGAATAAGGTAAAAACAATCCTTGTGGTATAAAAGTCTATAAAGAAAAATTAAGACGAAAATATATATTTAAAACATAATGCATAAATTTATATAAACTAAAATGTTTAATTAAAACATTTTAGTTTATATAAATTTATAATTAATTTGTAATTAACAAACTGCTGTAGATTCTAGTCCAAAACATGCGCATTGAAAAAAAATTAAATATCGCCCTTTCAATGACAAGGTAGAGCGCACATTGTCTAAAAAGCGCACATCAGTGCACATTATTTTTTGTACTTCTTATAAACCGATCCCCCTTAAAAAACTTACCATTTCGAATGTTAAAAATTACGACTTAGTCTTGAGTCTTAAAACTAAACTCAAAGCAAAAAAATTTAAAATTAAATTCTAATCTTCGTTTCGGAACTTGGGACTAAGAAATTATTTTTAAAGTGATAAATTTTTAAAAGAGTAAATAAACAAAACAAAGAATAAAGGACTGAAACTTATAAAAATAATTTTTATGAGATTTTTTAATTAGATAACTATACTGCATTTTACTGTATTAAACAACAAAGAATAGTATATGCAAGGAACAAAAAATGATTTTTAACAACATTTTTAAAAGACGCCTAAATATTGCTTTGTTTACAAAAACACATCAGTTAAATAATAAAATTTTTTCTCTTAGTATTTGAGACTAAATCTTATTGTGATCGTATTTCATATAAACAATCCCTTCATCCTGTTTTTTCCTGTACCAAATATTACATTTTAATACTAGAGATTGCAAATTATTTTGTTACAATAAGGGCTGGTTCATACTTATGACAAAACGTCTTTTGGACAAAGTCCAAAGGACTTTGTCCTTTGGATTTTGTCCAAAGGACAAAATCCAAAGGGAAAAGTCCAAAGGGAAAAGCCCAAACGGAAAAGTTCAAAGGAAAAAGTCCAAAGGACAAAATCCAAAGGACAACGTATTCATACTTTTGTCCTACATTCCCATTTTCCTTTGGCTGTTAGAAGGGAAATTTAATTATCGTTCATACTTCGTCCAAAGGCAAAAGTCCAAAGGACGTTTTCGCTTGTCCAAAGGACGTTTTGGCTTTTCTAAAATTGTCCTTTGGACTCTTTGTCCAAAGGACGTTTTGTCATAAGTATGAACCAGCCCTAACAATAGCATTTACAACAAAATTAAAAAAAAACATCATAATAAAAATAACAACAAATAACTAAAATACATAAATAAATAATTGTCAACTAAAATAATGATGCCCTTTACCGTTTTTGATTAACTGCATAACAATTTTCATAAACAAAAATATTATTCATAAAAATGTGCAAAACATTATCATTTGTATAAAAACGGCGACGACCAATGCCATTATAATCTCTTTAAAATCAGCTAGTGATTCCAATGGTTCTCTTTACCTATTATTTCGCGCGTGTTAAAAATTTTTTATTTAATAGCGTGAATTTGAATAAAAATTTAGTTAGCAACGTTTTTAATACAAGAGAGTTATTTTTGAATATTTTTGTTAGCTTCAACAGTTTCACCATCATAGATGAACACGGGCACCTAAGCTGGGGGGTGTGTTTACCCCGAGTAAATGACATTCCAAAATCTAGGGGGGTCCTAGGTTGGTCAAAACCTCGTAGCTTTCTAGGGGGGTCGACCCGGGGTGGAAGATTTTAAAACCTAGAGAGGGGTCCAATCCCAATGTCCGAAGCAAACTACTTCTAAACCACTAAAGGTGTAATAATAGTTTTTAAATAAGATATTACTACATTTTACTGAATAAAAAGCGATATTCTGGTATAAAAAGAGTGTAAAAACATGAATTTGTGTTAAAAATTCACGTTTTTGGAAGATAATTAGTATAAAAAAGTACTTAAAATGTTCTCGAGAGAGGAAGGGGGAGAGGGTCAGATTTTAAAATCTAGAGGGGGGTCAGGGGTAAAAAATTCAAAAATTTGGGGGAAGGGGGGCCCCTGGATTTATTTCTAGGGGGATCTCCAAAATTTCGACGCTAGAGAGGTGGACCCACCCCCCTTGTTCAGCTATGTTCACCATACATGGGCAAGTTGGTCGAGAGTGGGGGGAGGGGGGTTAAACCTGGAAGTTTAATAGGGGGTTAAAATCTGAGAAATGCATTTTGATTTTACCCATAACATTTTTTCTGAAGTTCATTTAATACCCATATCGTTTTTCGATTGTGAAGGAAAGAAAAATAGGTCAAAAAACACTAATTTTAAGTTAAAAAGCCCTTTTTATTGCGATTTTGAGCTTTTTATTGCTTAAAAGATTTTTTAAAAAAATATCTTTTTTCTAAAATTGGGAGGGGGGTTAACCTTTCATTCCCCCGCCCACTTCTGAGTGGGTAAGCGGTAAGGGGGTTTAACCCCCATCTCGGAATTTACAGGGTTAACCTCCCGTGCCCATGTATGGTTTAAACATAGAAATAGCACACGTTTTAAAATAAAAATATTAAGCGGTATTGATAACAAAACTTTTTTATAATACAAAAAAATCAAAATTATTACCTCGGAATTTTTTGTAGGTTTTACTTTGGACTATAAAAAACCTTAATGGACCAACCACTTCCAAATTCAATGCAATATCAATATTTAGGGTAACTGACTTAAAGTCGGCCAGGCCTTAATTTTGATCACCGCTTGTTTCTTTTGCCATGCGCAGATTTATAAAATGAACTGCTTGTGGCTAGATAGACGACACGACGGACGATATATCCAGCCATATGCAGTTCATTTCATAATTTTACACATGTCAAAAACAACAGTTGGTGGCCGAAATTAAAGCCTGAACGACTTTAAATCAGTTACACTGCTAACACTTTTAGTTATTTTTACATTTTGCAAAAGAGTATAATTATACAATAAAAAGTAGCAACAATATCTTAGCAATAAATCTATTCGAATTTAAGCGATGCACAATGTAAATAATAATACAACTGAAAATATAAGAATAATTCCGGAAGCATCAGAGGTAAAACCATTGTTTTGAAAATTTTTTTTAATTTTTTCCTTAAAATAATAAGAAAACAAAAAAAATAATAAAACAATTTAATCTTTTTTCACATGAAAAGTAAATAGTCCTGATAGTACAGAAGTCAATGTTTGTATTATGTAATTATCCCATAATAATTGCTTGTAATGTAATATTTGTCAACCAACTTTTCTTTAGCACCAAGTTTAATCATTTTTGATATAATCTTTTTTATGACTAACCAGATAACACTATCAAAAGTCTGTTTAAAGATCGTCATCCGTAATGTTGTTGAAAGCTTCATTAGTTAGAGGGCTGGTGTCATGCTATAATAAAAATCTATAAGACATCAATTGCAAAATAAAAAAATCAAACTTTTAATTCTATTTGTTTTTTTAATAATAAAGAGCACAAAAAAATACAAAATAACATAATAATCAACACGCAAGATTTCACAAGAATAAAAATAGAACCACAGGCTCTATTTAGCAATGTTAAGTAAGTTTATGCGTTTGCAATTAACTCTTGACGATTTTTAAAAAAAAAAGTTTTAGGTCGGCTTGAGAATGGAAAAAAATTCAGGCAAGCATTTTCTAGCTAACGGTATGTGCACCTTATTTATGGAATAGTTATATTAGTGAATAGAATTTCAGACCTGTTCACGGTCTGGAAATGCCCCAGCCCTTTATTGGAGGATTTCTCTTCGTTTTATTGCCCCCGCCAAAAAATAAAAAGTACCCAAAAAATTATGGCGCCATTTTAGATCTATAATGACGCCATTACCGCAAAATTTTTGCAGTTTTTAGTTTATTTTAATGCATTTTAATTCATTTTAGATCTATTTTACCTTAGCTTTTTTGTTACTTTTTTCTCTTTTTTTCTTTTTCCCCTGCTTGCCCCCCCGTTTTATTGCCCCCCTCCCCCGTGCAGTGCACAGGTCTGGAGTTTAATGTTAGATAACACATTGATACAATTACTGTCTAAATACATCCTATCGCTGGCGATATATGCTCACCTAAATCTGTTTTCTTCAGTCATCATTTTTTAACAAAAAAAATACCAAAGAAAAAAGTTTGCAGTATAATAGAAAGATTCTTGATCAGTACGAATTGAATTGATGTGTCACATTTTTATTTTTCAGTTTGGAAATAATACTAGGTATTCTGACGCAGTTTTAAAAGTTATCCAGGTTAACTTTTTCGCGTGCTTGAGTTGAGTTAAAACCGGGATAATATTTTTATTGTTTTAACTAAAAAAATATATCCACGTCGAGTAACAGCAACATAATAAATCAAAACAACAGTTTTAATTTACTTTGCAGTACTAGCACGTAACAGTAAATTCATACACCCGAAATTGGAAGAATGCAGACCTATGCACGGTCTGAAAAAGCCCCCCCCTTTATTGGAGATTTGCCCCACCAAAAAATAAAAAAGTACCCTAAAATTATGACGCCATTTTTGACCTATGATGACGCCATCATCGCAATTTTTTTGCAGTTTTTCACCTATTTAAATGTATTTTAAGCCATTTTAGACCTATTTTTACCACATTTTCGTTTTTTGTCCCTTTTTTCCCTTCTTTTTTCTCCTTTGTTTCTTTCTCCCCTGCTTGCCCCCGTTTTATCACCTCCCGTTTCAAAAAATTGCCCCCCCATTTTAGAATTGCCCCCCCCAATAAAACCTCGGGGGGGGGGGCAGTGCACAGGTTTGAAGAATGCGATAGGATTTTTCATAATTTCACCGTAAAAGATTACTCCGCCATTAGTTTTTTATCCGCCTCTGTAGATAGATAAACAGTGCTTTGTATTAAATAATCGAAAAGATTAATCAGAAAAGTTACCTGAGTAAAATTGATTGTCTTCGCACATACTTTAGCACGCAAAAAAATTAACCCGGAATAAATTCTAACCTGTCGTTATAATGAGGGTCCACAATTATATTTTTATAGTTAACATTCAGGGTTAGTTTAATTTCATAAATATCCGCAACAATGCAAACCGAAAAATGTCTGAAATAAAACAATCGTACCTTTATCACAATACTAGCCTGTGATGGAGTTTGATTGGCTTTAAAAGCTATTTCTTGGAGTGTTTCATAGCGAACAGCCGCTTCAGTGTTCTCATTTTTTAAACTTAATCCCTGAGTCGATTGCTAAAAAATGACTACTATAAACACTAGAGTAATTGACTTGAAATCGTTGGGATTATATCTTCGACCATCATGCCCCCCATTAAAAAAATCTAGAAACAACCGACAACTCTCCTCCTAAAATGTAAAGCTTTCAGTTAAAAAAAGGCTGAAAATGTTGTTTCGGGAACTACCCAATATAATACCCCTCACTAATTTTCGGTGCCACCGGAGGCTGTAAAGCTTTTATTTAAAAAAATTCTGAAAATTTTGTTTCGGGGACTACCTAATATAATACCCCTCACTAAATTCCGGTAACATTTTTGGGGATTCTCCCATAAACAAATCAGTTGCTTCTCTCTTATGGTCGACACTTAAGGTATCTAAATCTCCCTAAATTAAAGCGCGATGTTGGCAATTTTGATAGCGTAGTGCATACAGGGGAACGGAGGAAGGGGGGCGGGGTTCGGAGGGTTTACCCCCCCAAAATTCTGAGAATTGGGATTAACCCCCCACTCAGAAGTGGGGGGGGGAGAAAAGGTTAACCCCTCCCTCAATTTCGGAAAAATGAAGAATAAAAATGTCTTTAAAATGACATCTAACTGCCTCCAAACTTAAGTTTTGAGGTCAAAATGAATGTTTAAAACAATAAAAATCTCAAAAATGCAATAAAAAGGGCTTTTCTACCTGAAATTAGCGTTTTTTTCCTTTTTTTAAATCGAAAAACGATATGGGTAAAATGCACCCCAGAAGAAAAACGATATGGGTCATTCATTCCATATCAAATCCACAAATCGATTTAGCGCACCATTTTTGATTGTGTTGAAATTTGGTATACTAGTAGACCCAATGCTCAATAAGAAATATTTCAAATTTTAGCCCCCAAAACATTTTGGTTCCAAAGTTATGACCCCTTAAATTTGGACTCTTGGCCCCGATATCGACCGAACGTCCTATTTTCAAACAGGCATATTAGAATCAATAACCGCAATAACACCTGCAATATATATATCATTTGAAAGCTAATTGCCAGCTCCATATGATAAAACTAAAATAAAAATACTGTTTGGGCCAAAAAAAGTGATAGTGAAATATAAAAAAGAGTTGACAATAAAAAAAATCATCATCACCAATTTTAGTGATTTTTTTTACTGAGTAAAGATAACACACACTTTAGGCACATGTATATAAAATTTCATGAAGGGACTTTGCCTCTATGGCACACAATAAAGAAAAGAGTCATACTAACTTTTCGAAATTCAATGAGTTTCAATTTTTGTTTTACAAATTTTGTTCCACACAGTGAAACAGGGCAGCTTAAATTTAAGATAAAAGCAGTTTAAAACTTGATAAGTAAATTCAAAAATTGTTGTTAAACATCATTGTTTTTGTTGTAAAGTATTAGTTAAGTGTTATAAATAGTCAATATTTGACGAAACTCATTGAATTTCGACAAGTTAGTATGACTCTTTGCTTTATTGCGAGCCATAGAGGCAAATTCCGCTCATGAAATTTTATATACATGTTTCCAAATGTGTTATCTTTACTCAGTAAAAAAATCACTAAAATTGATGATGATGATTTTATTATTGTCAATTCTTTTTTATATTTCACTATAACTTTTTTGGCCCCAAACAGTATTTTTTATTTTAGTTTCATCATGTGGAGCTGGCAATTAGCTTTCAAATGATATATATATCGCAGTGGTTATTGCGGTTAATGATTCCAATATGACTGTTTGAAAATAGGACGTTGGGTCGATATCGGGACCGAAACTCCAAATTTAAGGGGTCATAACTTTGGAACCAAAACGTTTTGGGGGCTAAAATTTGAAATAATTTCTTATTGAGCATTGGGTCTACAAGTATACCAAATTTCAGCAAAATCAAAAATGGTGCGCTAAATTTTGTTGTTTTTTTTAAGTTGATTTGACATGGAATGACCCATATGGATATTTTGCGTTTCTCGGATTTTAATAATCCCCCTAATTTGGGGTTTAACCCCCCCTAACTCCGGACCAACTAGCCCATGTATGGCGTAGAGGGCGGGGTAGGTATTAAGTTATAAAATGCTGCATACAACTAATATACAAAACTACCTGAACTGGCGTTTTATTTCCAAGAATTTCAGCCCCAATCGCTTGAAGACACATTGAAATCAAAACTGTCTATAAATATGTTTATTAAAAAAAATTGAATACAGTCATTTAAATTTTAATAGTTTTATTTTAAAAGTAGGTTTTTTGACATAATTTTTTTGTGTTAATTAATTTTACATAAAAATAAAATTTCTTTTCAAAAAATTACGTTATTAATTTTAGTGCAGAGCAATACATTAAATTGTTCTGTATTTACTTTTAAGTTTACCTGATTAGATTCCAAAGTAACCCATTCCAGCACTTTTGAACTCATTAAGTATTCAAATTGTAATTTCCAATTGTTTTTTTCCTACAATACAATAAAATCTATTAAAAAAACTAGCAACGTGATTTTTGTTTAAACGGGCACGTTAAAGTTATAAAACATCTTTCCTAACACAAAAACCTGTAAATGCTTGAAGGAACACAAGCAAAAAATAACAAAAAAAAAAGATTTTTTAAAAATCTAGCCAAACATTAATTTGCTATTTACGTAAAAATTTGGAAAAGACATAAACAACATTTAAAAACTTAAAGAAACTAGAATAAAATACGTTCATTTCATTTACTTATACAAATACGTTAATCTTAGCTCTGTAACAATATTAAACACACTACCTCGTGAAGAATTTTCCAAGCTCTTATTCTTGTAATTCGAAATACTGATTCAGCAAGTTCACTCTACAAAAACAATTAAACAGAAAGTAGTTAAAAGCAACTCACTTAGTCACCTACCAAAACCTACCAAACGGTTAAAAAATTAATTTAGTGATAATGACAAATGATAATGATAAGTGACAAATCAAAAAAATTGAAGAAAAAAAGTGTAAAATTTAAAAGATATCTAAAACAAATCATTAACAAAGGAATAACTTAATGTTTAATAAAAACCTATAATAATACACTCTGCTAAATATATAAATTTATAATAGCCAGCTTCAAAAATCAGCGATTATAATTAAAAAAAATTTTATTAGAGCAATAATCTATTTATTTATAAATATATTTTTAAAAGGCCTGAAAAACACTCACCGTACTGGGGTCTGGATATGAAAGCACCACTTGACGCCCACCTATACACAAGTCAACGCGTGTATCGGGCTGGGGGTAATCCGACACGCAGGGGTCCAAATGCAGAAAACTATACCGTTTTTGTACTTGACTTAGCTTTACATACTGAAAAAAAATATTAACAAGATACGTTATAGCAATACAGATGAAATAATTCCAATATTTTCATTTTTTTAAACAGTAAAATATTACCAAGTTTTAAGGTCTATTCATACTTATGACAAAACGTCCTTTGGACAAAGTCCAAAGGACAAACCAAAACGTCCTTTGGACAAGCCAAAACGTCCTTTGGACTTTGTCCTTTGGACGAAGTATGAACGCTACTCAGAATTTGTCCTTTGGACTTTGTCCAAAGGTCAAAATCCAAAGGGAAAAGTCCAAAGGACAAGAAGTATGAATACGTTGTCCTTTGGACTTTTCCCTTTGGACTTTGTCCTTTGGACAAAGTCCTTTGGACTTTTCCCTTTGGACTTTGTCCTTTGGACAAAGTCCAAAGGACTTTTGTCCTTTGGACTTTGTCCAAAGGACGTTTTGTCATAAGTATGAATAGACCTTTAAAGTTTTATGCTGGGCATTTTGCTACTTATTTACCTCTTTATACGATTTTTCCTGCTGAAAGGCACGCAATCGTTGAAGAACATTTGCAGGAACCATACACAACCCCGTATTAACTTCGCTGGATGCCTAAACTATTGTGATTTATAATAAATTATAATAAGTAAAATAAAATAAACGGTACACATAATAATGATCACTGGATAAAAATAACTAACTGCTGAAAACAATGAGTTGATCAATTGCAAAAACAAGGGGCTTGGCAAGGCGAGAAACAGATTCAGAATAGGACGGTTCAGACAAAGCTTGATCGACGAAAGCTTAGTTAGCCGCAAAGAACAACAGGCTAACTATCTTACTTACTTAACTCTATACCCTAACCCAGACACTGTGCAGCCTTATTCACCAGGTTGATTCAATTAGCAGACCTGTGCACAGTCTGGAAATGCCCCCGTATTATTGGAGGATTTGTCCCCACCCCGTTTTATTGCCCCCTCCTGCCAAAAAATAAAAAAGTACCCTAAAATTATGACACCATTTTTGACGTATGATAACGCCAGTATCGCAAATTTTTTGCAGTTTGTAGCCTATTTCAATGTATTTTAAGCCATTTTAGACCTATTTTTACCTTATTTTCGCTTTTTTGTCCCTTTTCCTTTTTTTTTCTCTTTCCCCCTGCTTTCCCCTTCCCGTTTTATTGCCCTCCCATCGTTTCAAAAAAATTGCCCCCCCCCCCCGGTGCCCTGCCCTCCCGTTTTGGAATTGCCCCCCCAATAAAATCCCGGGGGGCAGTGCACAGGTCTGAATTAGTATAATTATGGTTTTAAGATGGCTCGAAATGTCAGATCCTTCCCCGTAAAAGAATACACGAAAGGTCCACCCCTCCCTCTTTTTTCTAAATAACTTCCACTCACCTTCCTAACCTGAATTTAGGCAAAAATTTACTGTCAAAAACACGATTATGTGGTAAAAAACAGTAATTTTGTACGCCTTTTATACCCAAATACACCTATTTTAGTTTTTAAAATGCTATATTAATACACGGGCAAGTTATTCCGGAGTGAGGGGGCTTAAAAACGGGTTTTAGCTAGACACCCACAGAGATTTTGGAGAAAACCTCCCCCCCCCCCCCCCCCCCCCCCCCGGGTGGGAAGCCCCGGGGGTTAAAATACGAGAAACGAATTTCACCCACATCGTTTTTATGGAGTGTAGTTTATATATTATCGTTTTTTGATTTTGAGGGAGAAATAGGTAGGTGAAAAAACGCTAATTTTGGGTAATTTTTGATTTTAGATCATTAATACGCTATTTTTAGGCCATTTTGCTAAAGCCCATTTTATTGCATTTTCAGCTTTTTATTGTTTAAAACAATCGTTTTGACCTCAAAACTTAAGTTTTAGGGCAGTTAAACAAGTCATTTTTTTTTCTTTATTGTTCCAAAATTGGTGGGTTTGCTGTTTCTCCTTTTTTTCCTCTGAGTGGGAGGGGAGAAGGATTAAAATCCCATCTCAGAATTTGGAGGGCTTAAACCCTCCCCCCGCATGTATGATATTAATGCTAAAAGACTTAAATTTAAAACCTCGTTTGAAAACCGGACTTTCCTGATCCCCCTCTAGATTTCTCTTTGTACTACCCATTTACCCCAAAAAGCTAGAAAGCTCGGGTTGTACGAAAGGGTCGACCTCCCCCGGTAGAAAGATAGTGGGGTACGGACTCCTTTCCCCCGGACCATACATAGGCAAGTTGGTCCGAAATGGGGGGTTAAGCCCCTAATTAGGGGGAGGGGTTAAAATCCCAGAAACACATTTTACCCATATCGTTTTTGTCTGAAGTGCATTTTACTCATATCGTTTTTCGATTTTGAAGGAAAAATAGGTTAAAAACGCTAATTTTAGGTCAAAAAGTACTCTTTAATGCATTTTTGAGCTTTTTATTGCTTAAAAGTTTATTTTGACCGCAAAACTTAAATTTGGAGGTAGTTAGAAGTCATTTTAAAGACATATTTTCCTATATTTTTCCAAAATTGGGGGAAGGGGTGAACCTTTCCCGTTCCCCCCTCCACTTCTGAGTGGGGCGGGGGCGAGTTTCCCCATCTCAGAATTTGGGGGAGTCAACCCCCACCTGTGCCCATGTATGTCTCGGACCCCTTTCCTAGTTTTCAAAGGGTCATTTACCTAGGGTTTCCACCCTTCTTCTAGCTTGCCGGTCCATGCTCACCATAATTATAGTATATTTAATTTTTTTTAAGTGTTCGTCTTTGAAAGACATTATTACTTTAATTTTTTTCGCTAATAAACAGAAAAAAGAAAGTGTTTTAAGAGGGAGATTTCGGCACTAAAAAATAAAATAATTAACAATAAAATTAAAAGACAAAACTTTTTTGTTTCAAGGTTTTTTTGAAACAACACTTTATATAGGTGCGATCCCGCCCGAGTCAAACTTTTTGTCTTCGATTATTTTTTGTGAAAACCTTACCCCTGCTCCCAATAGCCCACAAAAATTTTTCATCAAAATATCTCGTTTAGAAGATATGACACTCCAAAAATGGTGTTTTTCGACAATTCTGTACTTGAAAAATTGTTCAATAGGTATTAAAATTTAAATTACAAAATATGTACTCAAAGAGAAAACCGCTACTTTTTACTTTAATTCGATTTCTTGATCATAGGTGAGCACGGTCGGGGAAGCTAGGGGGGGGGGCTGGTTACCCGGGGTAAATCGAATTTTGAATTCTAGGAGGGGGGTCCCAGGGGGGTCCGGACCCCCCTAGCTTTTTAGGGGGGGGTCGACCCGGGGTGCGAAATTTTGAAATCTAGACGGGGGTCAGGTGGGGTCCGGTGTCCAAAGCAAAACAGTTTTAAACCATAATAACTTTAATAATTGTTCTTTTTATAGGATAATACTACATTTTATTGATTAAAAAGCCATATTCATGTATAAAAAGGGTGTAAAAGCATAAATATGTGATGAAAATTCACGTTTTTGGAAAAAAATTTAGTATAAAAAAGGTACCTAAAATTTTCCCGAGAGGGGAGGGGGGTCAGGGTTAAAAAATTCGGAAATTCGGGGGGAGGGGCCCTCCCCTAGATTTTCGTCTAGGGGGGGCCCAAAATTTCGAGGCTAGGGGGGGTGGACCCCACCCTGCCCCCCCTTTCTCACCTATGTTCTTGATCGTTAAGATTCGTGCCGTATTTGTGCTAAAAGATTTTTGTGTTAAAAAAAACGGCGGCAATGATATGATCAAGTCTGCCCATTTTTTATGCCGTCACTTGCATTTCTAATTTTTAACAAAAAAAATCCCGCGTTTTTTGTACAGGAAACGCAATATTTCATCTAATACTGTACCAATCTTAACAATCAAAGTATCAAATTAAAGTAGAAAGTAGCCGCTTTGAGGGCATAATTTGTAATTTACATACACAATGAGCAATCTTTCGTACAGAATTGTCGAAAAACGCCATTTTTGGAGAGCCATCATATCTCCTGAACCACTGGAGATATTTTGATGAAAAAATTTTTGTGGGTTATTGGGGGGGCAGGGGTAAGATTTTCACAAAAATAATTAAATCGAAGACAAAAAGTTTGACTCAGTACCGGACCTTAAAGCAGACCTGTGCACGGTCTGGAAATGCCCCCCGCTTTATTGAAGGATTTGCCTCCCTCGCCAAAAAATGAAAAAGTACCCTAAAATTATGACGCCATTTTTGACCTATGATGACGCCATCATCGCGATTTTTTTTGCGGTTTTTAGCCAATTTTCAATGTATTTTAAGCTATTTTAGACCTATTTTTACCTTATTTTCAATTTTTGTCCTTTTTTCCATTTTCCCTTCTTTTTTTTCCCTGCTTGCACCCCCCGTTTCAAAAAGTTACACCTCGTATTGAAATTGTTGCCCCCCCAATAAAACCCCGGGGGGCAGTGCACAGGTCTGTTTAAGTAACATTACAGTAGTATAAAAATACATAACAATTACCTGCAAAAACAAAAGGTTTAACGCGGCAGAATCCAGAAGAAGACTCTGTTCAATTTGTACGTCAAAGTAACTAAAAACGCAAAATAGAGAAAAGCTTACAAACATTTAAAGCAGCATAGCTTAAAAATTGGAGGTGGTTTGATTTGACAGCTTCTTGTGTGCTTGAGCGCTAGTTAGCTTGCTCGCTAGTCTTTAAACGTATAACAATGTGGTTGAAACTTGAAACACATTCAACACCAAAAATTCACTGTTCATTAGACAGAAACTAGCAGTTGTCAGTTTTAAAAAGACCTCTCTTGACAAGCACTCAATGTTGTATACAAAGATGTTTAATAGCTTGTGTGAAGTCTTAAGAAAAAAACGACGAGCTATCAGAATTTTGGATTTTGTCTGTATGATTTTAATTCTTTTGAATGAACAAAAACAGTATTTTTTTACGTTTTTTCTACATAAATAGCCGATTTTATTGTATAAAAATATAATTAGAGCTAAATAAAAACTTAAATAAAATGATATAAAACAACTTTGTTTGGAAAACGAACTTAATAGATCACCCTCCAATTTTACCCAGAGGTATTCTCAAAGCCCTCAGGGATCACTGTAAACAAATACTAATGGATCATGAAACCGAAAACCATACGAGGAATTAATTTGAAACGGTAGGTATAGAACTATCTGTTTAAAAATTTGATTTGCTAAAATAAAACCTTGACTTTGATTTAACTTGAATCAACCTATTGGCAATTTTTTAAGTAAAATTCAAAGCCAATTTTTAGCAGGCTGTAAGTTGTGATTTTACGGCTCCGATCCAAGTTCCTATAATTTGGAAACAACTTCAAAGTGTGGCAAAAATTATACCTTTTTCTGACTACAACTTTGTGGAAGCACCCTGTTCGTTGATTGAGCAACTGTAAAGATATGTACGGGGATTCAAAATCTTTTAACCATCGCACCACTAAAAATTTTAAATTAAAACACAGGGTTTGAATTTAAACTAAAAAACAAGATATAATAATAGTACTAGGGCCCGACCAGATCCGTGATATTGGATCCAAAGGTAGATCTGGCCGGACCGGAACCTGATCCGGACCGGATCTGCATGAAATATTTCAAACTCAATACCATTGTCTAATAATAAAATAAAATAATAAAAATGTATTGTATTGGCTTACCAAATAGCCTCAATAAGGCAAAGAAATATGGAATAAGCTTACGCTTACTAAATGATATCAATAAAATAAATATATTAAAATAATGAGAAAAAACTTATAAACAAAATTAATGCTACATAAATATGTTAGGTATATAAAACAACTCTGCCATTGTTTTCATAATAAAACAAACATACTGTGAAGCTAGTTGGTTTCTCTTGGGAGCAGTGGCGTGCCCAGGATTTCATTTCGGGGGGAGGGGCGGTCTGGGGGGA